>MU123809.1:0-53263 GCA_014904935.1 Melanogaster broomeanus | reverse complement strand
TCGTGCCTGACATCGTCTTGATACGTTGGCTGTCTGTGAGTTCCAGATGAACAGCTCGCCAGATCTCCCGCTGTAACAATGAAACTGCCATCTGGTGAAAACGTCACGCAGCGTACCAAACTGGAATGTCCTTCTGGAACGTGAAGCGCGACTTGCCACGTCGTGCAGTCCCACACCGTGATGTAACGAATGTCCGCTGACTAATCGCTGCCCATCGAAGGAGATTGACAAGGACCAAACTATGCTTGAATGCGCCACTGGCAGCTCCTTAACCTGTGCACCTGTCTGAACGTCCCATATACGAATTGAACTGTCATCTGACGCGCTGGCCACACGCATGCCATGAGGAAAGTATGCGACATCTCTGATATAGTTCGTGTGGCCTCTGAAAGGGCCGGTGATTGCGTACTCGAGTTTATCGACCTCCGTCATCTGGATCCACTTATGAATCATGATATAGACTAAAGGAATACACATACCAACGGTAAAATAACCTCCCTCGTTGTCGCATCCCACAGGCGAATGGATCCATCTGCTGCAGCACTGACGAAACGAGCCCCGTCCGGAGAGTATTTGGCAATAACTGGACCGTAGTGCCTTCGCAATGGACCTGCAACGAGCTCCCTGGTAACCAAATCCAAAGGCAGATGGCTCCATCATCTGAGCTACTGAGCAGAGTCTGTCCATCTGGAGAATACTCGACATTTGAGACTGTATCTGTGTGACACTCCAAGGGGTCCTTTAGCAAGACGCCAGTTCGAGTATCCCAAGTACGGATGGTAGAGTCAGCGGAGCCACTCGCAAGTTGCATGCCATCGGGGCTGTATGTAACGACACTGACGTAGCCGGTATGTCCTGGCAATGGGCCGACAACCAAGGCTCCAGTCCGTACATCGAAGATGCGAATGTTGCTATCACTGCCCGTCGCCAAGACAGGTTCCATCAGGTGAGAACGTGACACAGCTCATCACGGCAGGGTGCTCGGTAATCTTCGACAACCTTCATCTTCCCTGTGCATCCCAGATCCGTACCAGGGAATCCCCTCCCTTCCGCTTGCGATCGTTTCATCGTCCGGCGAGTAAGTGACTGTCATCACCTTGTCGGAATGTGCTTCCCACTTTTCCCCGACAGGTTCCCCAGTGGTGGTGTCCCATATGCAAAGAGTGTGGTCATCACTTCCACTAACTAGCCTGCTGCCGTCCCGTGGAGAAGGATATGGCCCTGACGTAGGTGGTTGTGTGACCTTCGAGCTGCTGGATCTTGCTTTCCTGTCTTTGAGTCCCAAATTATAATCAGTCCGTCTCCTGCTCCAGTGGCGATTTGTTTGCCATCAGGTGAGTAGGCGACCGCGTAGATCGGGTATGTATGTCCTTCAAAGGGCAAAGCATCGTGTTCATCGGAAACGTCCACGGACGGGCTAGTAGTGGATACCGGAGATGTTGACCGGAAACTGGGGGACATTGGTCGTAGACAGCGATGCGAGACTAGAAGTAAGGTAGTGAGTGTCAACGAAGGGTATCATTGTCACGGATAGCAGTCATACCTAGGCAAGCACAAAGAAACCTGGGAAAAGGGCGAAACTCGTCCCAGAGGGGAATTAAAGGGCTAACGAATGCCTGCGTGCGAACGGGCTGTGACCACTCAATTGGCGCCTCGAGGTCTCACTGATGCTGTGAAGGGATTCTGATCGGACTGAAGATTGTCAGGCCAGGTCGCCTTGGCTTACGTTAGAGTGACAGTCGAGGCATTGAGCAGCTCGAATTCGGGACTGGTTTTGAGCGTCGTTCGGTTGTGGATGTCTCTGAGATGCATATTTCTTGGAGCAACACAAAAATTTGGTTGGACACTGGACACTGAAATTGTTCACGTCACCGTGACCAGGTATGCCAGCAGGCCGGAGAGCCTCACTGTCTACATGAGGCTCGTAGATACACATGAAAGCCACAACAGATCTAGCCACCTCTGACTGCGATGGTCCTCGTCTCCGATATATACGCCGACCAGACCGCAGTTCCACACACTAGAAGCACGGGATACCACAGGTATGTCTACAGCGTGGTCATCCAGCACAGCGCAGCGCAGGATTGCGTTCGTTCTACAAGTCATACGACGCCAGTGCCAGCCGTTTGTCGTGCGACTTACAACGGCATTCGCCTTCTTGCACGCTCGGAATCACTAGTATAACGTCAATGATAAAGTTGTAGTCACTGTTGTAGACTCCACCTTCTTGAAGGACTGCCCATTGTACATTGTCATGAAGCGCATGGATAATAGCAGCAAATCGCATGAAACTTGATGAGACCGAGCGTGAGGTCGTTGACCGGTAATGACGAGACGATCAGGCGGGAGCCACGGTAGATGTACCCCCTCGTATGTCGCGGTCGCAAAGGCGTGTGATACTCTTCAGACCCGCCGGTGAGCAGGTCTCGTTCTGGGACACTCTCACGTGCACAGCAAAGGAAGAGACGCGCAGGCGCGGCGGTTTTCACGAGCATCGTCGCATGTAATATTGTCACTGACATTGGGTTCATCACCGCAGGCCAATCCCGTCCTAAACACGCACGTTCAGCGTGCAAATAAAACTGGCAGACAAACACCATTCACCGAGGTTAGTCAGGACATGCTGTCGATCCAAGACATCCAAATCTGATTTGCCTATGTGCACAGAGTCGCACGGGCAACAAGGGTTCGAGTGAAGCGGACGGAATTGAGCGCGAATCAGACAGTTCCTGAAGCCGCATGATTGTTTAGATGGTTCCAAAACCTAGGATGAGGTCACATCGAGAACTCCCGTACAATTGGGTGTACGGCTCGTGGTCGTTTTTGAAGAGCGTTGGACGTGACTGTGCGTGCCGGAATATTCTCCGGGGATCACCTATGTGAGGTCTGTTGACGGTCAGAAAGGATATCTTGACAGCACAGTAGCGACCCACTTGTAAGCTTTCCTATCTTGATTTAATACACCGAATGTTTGATGGAAAGCGGTAGTCGCAAAGCCACAATCCTGGCGTCAGAGGTGTCCTTTTCCACATCGTCAACGCTCCGCATCGCATCTGCCATGGGATCTTGGATATCAGAATGTGAACAGAATCGTGTTAAACTAGACTTACACGTCGGAGCGAACACCGGAAAACCAGCCCTCCTTAGTTGGCCATGAGCGGTCGCATCAGATCGTCCACCGAAGACGTCCTCAGGCATAATTTGACTCGTGGGTCATCGCTTGTTCAAAGCAACCGCACGTCGGAGGTAGCAGATACGTTCACAGGACGAAGGTGTCCAAGGAAACGTCTTCTTTCGGTCAACACGAAAGCCAACAGACGGGATAGTCCGCCTGAGGCTACCAGACGTGAGGATTAGAGTGCCGAAATGCACATATGGACGCACCACACCTGGACGGAATGGATCAGCGACGTCTTTTCTACAGAACGTCTTCTGGACGTTTGCGCTGGCTCAACATGATTGGAGTTCTTTGGTGATCTTGTTGGTTACAACGAGTTCGAGAACGCGTCCGTTTCAATTGCAGCAGGTGGATCGACAACATTGGTGGGTCGTATCGCGTCTTCGTCCGTCTTTGTGTATAGCTCAAAAACACTGCACAATGACTAAGTCAGACATGCACCGAAACTAAATGGGCAAGACCGCCTACACAGGTATTGCTTGTTATTTCGTGGTGGAAGTCGGCGGACTGTCGAGAATCGAGTGGAAATCATGACAAAGCGATCACTGGGACGGGACGAGACTTGGAAAGAATGGCGAGCCAACGTTATGCTGTGTCTGCAACCTGAGTCGGCTTTGATTCTGGCGCGGTCATCATCCGGTCAAGATTCGCCGTGGATGCATAAACGCGTGCCAGTGCGAGATGCATGGTTGTATTTTATCGTTCAGTCGTCCGCGGCGTTGACAGTCTGTGGATGAGTGCAAGCTTGGTAATGAGACACAGCCGGTAAATTCCGAAATCTTATTTTTGGGCCACTGGGTCATTCAAGTTGCTTACAGTATCAAACGGACTCGTTCGTTCACGTTTCAGAAATGATGGAGGGGTTCAGCAACTTCATCCAAGCCTGAATCGGCGGGTGCTCCGAGCGTCGATGTGTGTGGCTCACGACACGACTCACTACATTGTCTTGCCCTCTTTCCACGTCCTTCGCTGTGCCGTCCCCGGATCTCCTCTGATCACACGACTTCTCCTTTCCTTCTCATATTAGTGCCCCCATTATGGCCCATAATCGTCGCCGTGGCTCTTCTCCCATCGCCGTCGTGATAAATATCATGTCGGACGGTGTGGCTCCATCATCCGTATTAGCGTCTAGGCGACATTACATCCTCTCTACATATTCTGCGGTGTGACTTCCATCAGCAGGGCTGCAGTGGGGATCATTGGCGGATACCTTAAGCGGTTTTCGTGGAGCGACGAGCTTCTTCATATCACCGAAGCCCCCATCCCGTCCGTCAGATCAGCAAGCATTGGAGCAGCGGAGGTGGAAAAATGTAGGAACGCCTTATCGAATCTTATAACTTTCTTCCTTCAAGTTGCTTCAAGTTGGACGCCTTGACAGCGAGCGTGTCAAATGTATAGCCTTCCCTCAACTGTTAGTGACCCAATTACAGTCCAGTATCCCACGTCGTGCTGTGCAGACTTCTCTCTCCTGGACATTGATCCAGCAGCGCAAGAGTCATCACTCCACCTCATGTCAAATCTAGTACTGACTGCGGTAGTTGGTGCTATCCCCTCCCTGTCGCGGACTGGCCGAATTCCACCAATCACCCGACGTCGAGGTTCTTCGATCCTGTTTCTGCATGCAGTCCTACAGGCGTCTCGTTCACTGATTCACTTTTGATCTTCGATTCCTTCTAGTACTGATGTGGTCTTCACTGGTTGCACGTCTGATGGGTGTTATCCTAACAGACAGTATGGCTTTCACGTTATTTTCGATCATCCATGGCGTGGTGTAGTGTACCTATCCTCTTATACCAATGGCCGCTACCCCGTTGGGGTTGTCCTAGGCTCCAATGTCCGATTCGATTTAGCATGAATAAGACAGACTGTGGCTAGATCATATAACACCGACCGACACCATACTCAAGAAGAGCTGAATGACCACAATCGTACAACGAGGCAAGTCAGAGATGCATACTGTACATCGTAAACCAAAATGAAATCAAGTCGGGATCTGTGGCTCGGACATATGTAGTACACTGGGAGTCGACTAAAGGGCCCGTGATTCACACAATTGTACAAAGGGTCAAGAGATGCATATGTGATGATGGAAACGAAATGCGATGGGCTGTTGAAATTGGGATCACGGCAACAAGGGAGGCAGAGGTAATAACAGAGATGTCTACCCGAGGATAGTCCATCCAGTGTCGGGTCGTTGGTGTCGGCGTCGCATATTCAATTCAACAACACCAACAACTTTTCCCGTGGTCGGAGCCACTGTCTGAAGCATTTTGGAGTTGTTGCTGCGGGCTGGGATTTGCATGCATGGGTGACATCATTGCGGCTGCTCCAGGGGGGGTTTCGGTCTGTGATTGTGTCGCTGGTGGAGCAGTTGATGTGTCGGGCTGTAAATGTCCCGTGCTGACGTTGGTTCCTTGGCCAGATGCAGCACCTGAGTCGTCCCCTGGCTCCCGTGTATGTGGTTGATCACTGCCAGTGACCGATGCCTCGTCGTCTGAGAATTCTATTGGAATATTTGGCCGGGGTGGCGTCTGTTGCGCGATCGCGGAAAGCTGCAGCGTCGGAGGTCAGTAGTCAAGCCCGCGTCGTCTAGCTTTGAGTGGCAAAACTGAATGGAGCATAGGTGGACGAACAACCAAACTAGTGATGATTGATAGAAAGGCACTGGCATGAACTCACTTCTCTCAGCTTCCCAAACGCGACGCGCGTAACTTTGGGCCAGCGGCTGGCCCCGCGTAACCGGATCGCCCCGTCATCATCTTGGGGCGGGGCCACCTCCGAACGCTGGAAGAGAGCACGGACGCTGACCAGAACAGAATGAGGGTTAGACGAATCCTCTGTAGCTGGGCGGGTGGGGCCCGAGATCTATATGGGCAGCACGAGGAGGGAGAGCATATTCAACTACTGAGTGACCACTGATGATCGTGAAATGGATTGACTCACATCGACAGGTGAGCCTAGACCTATATCCTCCAGCCGACCCTGAGGTGCCCGTGCGGGGCGTGGAGACCGGGGAGTTCGTAAGCTGGACCAAAGTCCTGCCAGGCGACGCAGAGGGTTGGACTGCTCAGCGGGAGGTAGCCTAGAGGTTTCTAGGAACTTACTAAACATGAGCTTGATATGGGAATAACAATGGAGAGGACGTACGCCGAAAAAATCCGTTATGCCCTCCGCTAAACCTGCCCGTGGCGTCGTCCTGGGAACTGGCACAGCAGGCAACTGGATGGCGGGGTACGTCAGCGAGCTCCGGTATCAACCAGAAACCAGTGACTCACACCCAACAGAGCGTCGTGCTTAAGACGCGGACAGTTGTCAACAATGGTGCGAGAATCATTTCCAGTACTCACATCTACTTCTGTACGGATCGGATCCTGTTCGTGCGTGTCAGTTCTAACACAGAATACACCGCCCCATAGTCTAACGCACAGAAAATTTGACAACTTCCCCAGTAACGGAATCCCATAATTTCAGGGTTTGGTCCCACGAGCCAGTAAGAATACGCATTCCATCCGGCGAGAAAGCAAGCGACGACACGTCCTTCCTATGACCTCCGAGGGGACCAAGAATCAATTCACCAGTAGTGGCATGCCACAAGGATATCGTGCCGTTCTCAGAACCGGTGCAGATGATATTCCCGTCTGACGAATATGAAACTGCGTGGATGTACGAATTGTGTTGGATAGGCCCGAGGCTCACATGGCCTGATGCTAATTCCCAGACTCGCAGAGTAGCATCAGCCGAGACGCTCGCGATAGTTTTGCCGTCCGGCGAGAAAGCTACGGAAGTGACGCCACTACTGTGACCCTGGAGTGGTCCAGCAATTGTTACGGCGTTGTGGACGTGCGAGACACGTATGGTAGAATCATCTGAGCCACTCGCAATTATTTGCCCATCTGGTGAAAAGGCAACAGTGAAAATTGCCTTCGCGGGGTCGTGGCCTGTCAGTGCCTCGATACGTTGACCAGTCAGTGAGTTCCAGATGAATAGCTCGCCGTGATATCCCGCTGTAGCAATGAACCCGGCATCTGGAGAAAAGGCCACGATGTTTATCCAATCCGAATGCCCTTCGGGAACGTGAAGCACAACTTGCCACGTCGTGCAGTCCCACACCATGATGGAACGAAATCCTCCGCTGACTAATCGCTCCCCATCGGATGATATTGACAAGGAGTGAACCTGGCTTGAATGCACTAACTCCTTGACCTGTGTACCTGTCTGAACATCCCATATACGAATTGAGCTGTCATCTGACGCGCTGGCCACACGCATGCCACCAGGGAAGTATGCGACATCTCTAATAAAGTTCGTGTGGCCTCTAAACGGGCCGGTGATTTCATACTCGAGTTTATCGACCTCCGTCATCTGGATCCGCTTATGAATCACAATATAGATTGAAAGAATACACATACCAATGGTGAAATAACCTCCCTCGTCGTTGCATCCCACAGGCGAATGGATCCATCCCATCCAGCACTGACGAAGCGAGCCCCGTCCGGAGAGTATCTAGCGATTACCCGACCGTAGTGCCTTCGCAATGGACCTGCGACGAGCTCCCCGGTAACCAAATCCCAAAGGCAGATGGTCGCATCATATGAGCTACTGAGCAGGGACTGTCCATCTGGAGAATACTCGATATCTGAAACTGTATCTGTGTGACCCTCCAAAGGGTCCAGTAGCAAGACGCCAGTTCGAGTGTCCCAAATACGGATGGTGCGGTCAAAGGAGCCACTCGCAAGTTGCATACCATCAGGGCTGTATGTAACCGCCCTGACGTACTTCGAATGCCCTGCAAGTGGGCCGAGCACCAAGGCTCCAGTGCGGACATCGAAGATGCGAATGCTATCCTTGCAGGCCGTCGCCAGACAGGTTCCATCAGGCGAGAATGCGACATGGTTCACCCAGTCAGGGTGCTCGGTAATCTCGACAGCCTTCATATTTTCCTGTGCATGCCAGATCCGTACTAGGCAATCCATCCCTCCGCTTGCGATCGTTTCGTCGTCCAGTGAGTAATTGACGGTCAACACCTCATCTGAATGTGCTTCCCACTTTTCCCCAACAGGTTCCCCGGTGGTGGTGTCCCATATGCAAAGCGTGTGGTCAGCACTTCCACTGACTAGCCTGCTACCATTGCGTGAGAAGGCTATGGCCTTGACAGCTTCGGTGTGACCTTGGAGCTGCTGGATCATTTCTCCTGTCTTTGAGTCCCAAATTATAATCAGTCCGTCTTCTGCTCCAGTGGCGATTTGTTTGCCATCAGGCGAGTAGGCGACCGCGTAGATCGCGTATGTATGTCCTTCAAAGGGCACAGCGCCGTCTCCATCGGAAACGTCCATGGATGGACCAGTAATGGATACCTGAGATGCTGAATGGAAACTGAGGGACATTGGTCGTCGACAGCGACGCGAGACTAGAGGGAAGCGAGTGTCAACAAAGATACCATTATCACGACTACTAGCGGTCATAAGTACCTGGGCGAGTGCAGAGAAACTTGGGAAAATGGCGGAACTCGCGCCAGAGGGGAATTAAAGGGCTGACGGATGTCTGCATGCAAACGAGCGGTGGCCACTCACTTGGCGCCTCGAGGCCTCATTGATGCTGTGAAGGGATTCTGATCTGCCTGAAGATTGTCAGGCCAGGTTGCCTTGGCTCGCGTTAGAGCAAGCGTTGAGGCGTTGAGCAACTCGAATCCGGGACCGTTTGAGCGTTGTTGGTTTGTCTGAGGCATATTTCTTGGAGCAACAGAACATTTTTGCTGGACACTGGACACGAAAAGTGTTCACGTCACCAGGTAGCCACGCAAACTGGCAGACCGGATCACCTCACTGTCTGCACGAGGCTCATAGATATACCTGGCAGCCACAACACATGCATGATCGGGTTTAGGGACCGAAATAATGAGCCACCTCTGGCCCCGATACTCCTCGTTTCCGATATACACCCCGATCCAGCCCCAGTTCTGCAGAATAGAAGCACAGGACACCACAGAAATGTGTACAGCGCTGACATCCTTCTACAAGTCATGCGACGCCAGTGGCCACTGCCAGCCGTTTGTCGTGCGACTTACGACAGCATTCGCTTTCTTGCGTGCTCGCGATCACTGGTATACGTCTGCGATAAACTCGTAGTCGCTGATTCCACCTTCTTGAAGAACTATGCATTTGTACATTGCCATGAAGCGCCTGGATAACACCAGTAAATCCATCAAACTTGATGAACCGAGCGTGAGGTACCCTCCTCGTATTTCGGGCCTCGCAAAAAGGCGTATGATACTCTTCAGACCCTCGCCGCTCGTTCTGAGACACTCTTATGTGCACAGCCAAGAAAGAGACACGCAGGCGCGGCGGTTTTCATGAGCACCCGTCGCCCGTAATATTGTTACTGACGGTCGGTTCATCGCCGCAGGCCAATCCTATCGTAAACACACGAGTAGGTGACGCAGCACTAAGTCGTTTTCGCAATCATCTAAACATGCATGTTCAGCGTGCAAATACAACTGGCAGACAAACACTATTCACCCAGGTTAGTCATGACAGCCAGTTGATCCAAGACATCCAAATCTGATTTGCCCACGTGCCCAGAGTCGCGCGAGCAAGGGTTCGAGTGAAGCGGTCGGAATTGAGCGCAAATTGGACAGTTCCTGAAGCCGCATATGATTATTTAGATCGTTCTAAAACCTAGGATCAGGTCACCTCTGAGAAGTCTCGTGCGATTGGGTGTACGGCTCGTGGTCGTTTTTGAAGAGTGTTGGAACGTAGACTTTGCGCGCCGGAATACTCTCTGGGGATCATCTGTATGAGGTCTGTTGACGGTCAGAATGGATGTCTTGACAGCACAGTAGCGACCCACTTGTAGGTATTCCTATCTTGATTGTAGTGCACCGAATGTTTGGGGGAAAGTGGTAGTCCCAAAGCCACAATCCTGCTGTCAGAGGTGTTCTTTTCCACATCGTCAACGCTCCGCATCGCATCTGCCACAGGATATCGGACGTCAGAACGTGAGTAGAATCGTGTTAAATTAGACATACATGTCGGAGCGAACACCTGAAAACCAGACCTCCTTGGTTGTCCATGAGCGGTCTAGTCAGATCGTCCACCGAAGACGTCCTCGTGTAAAACCTGACTCGTGGGTCACCGATCGTCCAAAGCGACCGCATGTCGGAGATAGCAGACATGTTCACAGGACAAAGGTGTCCAAGCAAACGTCTTGCCTCGGCCAACCCGAAAGCCGACAGAAGGGATAGTCCCTCCGAGGCTACCAGACGTGAGGATTAGAGTGCCGAAAGGCACACATGGACGCACCACACCCGGACGGAATAGATCAGCAACGTCTTTTCTACAGAACATCTTCTGGACGTTTGCGCTAGCTCAACGTGATTGGAATCCTTTGGTGATCGTGTTGGTTGCGACAAGTTTGAGGACACGTCCGTTTCAATTGCAGCAAGTAGATCGACAACACTCTGGGTCGTATCGCATCTTCGTCCGTCCTTGTGTATAGCTCAAAAACACTGCACAATGACTAAGTTAGACATGCACCGAAACTAAATGGGCAAGAGGGCCTACACGGATATTGCCCACTATTTCGTGGTAGAAGTAGGCCGATTGTTGGGAGTCGAGTGGAATTGGTGACAAAAGCAATCACTGGGACGAGACTTGGAAAGAATGGCACATTGGCGAGCCAACGTTATGCTGTGTCTCCAACCTGAATGTGAATCCTCTTACATGAACAGCTTTTGATTTTGGTGTGGTGATCACCCGGTCAAGATTCACCGTGGTGACACAGATGGTCTGATGGATGTGTATTTTATTGTGCAAGTCGTCCGCAGCGTAACGTTAACAGCAGTCGCCACGAAAGCTTACAGAACAAGGGCACGGCCGGTAAATTCCGGAATCCTATTACTACTGTAGTAGCACACTCCGAGTCACTCGCTCATTGCAGCCTCTTCATCGGTCCTCTGCATGTAATTTTCCTTGTTTTGCTGTAAGACGTATTTTACCTCTAAAGCTCAGAGAAGGTATTGGACATATCTTGCAAGGGCGTGTCGGAAATCTCTAAACCCCCCTTGCAAGGCTGCCAAATTGGGACAGTCTTCCGACCCATTGCAACCGAGTCGGCAGCATATTCCAAATCAGGGGAAAGGGAGGGGCTGTGATGCCAATAAAGACATTTGAGTTCCAAGCCGATCGGCCGCTTACAACTGATCTGGAACGTTACAATCACCTTCCAAGGGTCCACCGGAGTCTTCCGAGCCATTCCAAGTCAGCCACAACACTATAACCAACTGTAGTAGCACTAGGCTAGTACTAATAGAAGTGTACTTAGCGTAGCATAGGTTTCCTAATGGTGTGGACTTGAACGTTCAAAATTTTATTTTCGTGTCACGTGATTTCTAAATCCATGGCACCTCAACTTTTCTTTTCCTCGCTCGCTCTCACTCTTGCGCTTTCCACATCCAACATGACAATGGATGCTTGCCCTTGCAAGCTCCTTGTTCTGGAGTGTGCCTGTTGTTGCTGGTCCCTCGTGCTCTAGCCCTAAACATGCGTTTTCGGCCTATGGCCCTGCCTCCTCGTTTTCGGCCACACCCACTCGTTTTTATCCCTACCTGCTCATTTGTGGTCTCACCCGCTCGTTCATGGCCCCGTCCACTCATTTTTGGCCTTGCCTGCCAGTTCCCCCCGTGCATTTTCAGTGCTGCATGTGTATTTTCAGCCCCACCCATACGTCTTTAGTCCACCCGTGTGTTTTCAGTCCTGCCCGTCCCACCTACCCTATTGTCAATCCCATCTATGCGTTTTTAGCCCCACTGGTGCGTATTTAGTCCCCCTCATGCGTTTTCAGTCCCACCCGTGCATTTTCAGTGCCGTCTGTGCGTTTTCAGCTCGACCCACCCCTCCTGCCTGTTTGCGACCACGCCAGTGTGTTTTCAGTCCCACCCGTAAGTTTTCAGTCCCCCTCGTGCATTTCCAGCCCCACCCACCCTGCTGGCCTGTTTTTGACCCCCCCTGCTGATGCATTTTTAGTCCCACCGGTACATTTTAGTCCCACCCAGCGTTGTCAGCGCCGCTGGTGGATTTTCACCCCTACCCGTACGTTTTTAGTCCCCCCCATGCGTTTATAGTCCTCCCTCATGCGTTTATAGTCCTCCCCCGTGCGTTTATAGTCCCCCCCCATGCGTTTATAGTCCCCCCCGTGCGTTTATAGTCCCCCCCCGTGCATTTATAGTCCCCCCCCGTGCGTTTATAGTCCCCCCCGGTGCGTTTATAGTCCCCCTCCAGTGCGTTTATAGTCCCCCCCGGTGCGTTTATAGTCCCCCCCGTGTGTTTATAGTCCCCCCCCGGTGCGTTTATAGTCCCCTGTGTGTGTTTTAGTCCCCCGTGCGTTTTCAATCCCACCCGTGCATTTTAACCTCACCCGGTTTCTAGTACCCCCGTGCGTTTTCAATCCCATCCGTACGTTTTCGGTCCCACTGCAACTTGTCAGGTGCGACTATTGGCTTTAATGTAAATGTTGATTAGATATCACTGTTATCACATCTTGTATATCTCATTTGAATTCATTTGTTCTGCTCCGGTTCAAAGGATTAATTGTTAGTGTTGGGACAGCCTGGGATGAAGATTTCAACTTCACAACCACCTTGAAAGGCATTGGAACCCCCACATTCGGGGGTTTGGCTACCGTCTTGGCACCCATTGGGACCACGTTGGGACTGCCTTGGGCCAATTTCGGGTTCCCTGGCAACCGAGTCGTAATGCCGCCGGCATCTTGAGACCTTTCAAGACCTTTTAAGTAATGGCAACCCCGTATAGAAATTTCCGACACGGCGCGCCCCTCAAACGATGCCTTATAACGTATAATTACTCTCAGACCTCTGGACGCTTACACAAATCCTGTCGACTGGCTAGCAGTTCCCTCTGACGTTGATATCTTGCAAACGCTGTCCTAATGAAGGCAAACATTTCCTCTGTGTATCCCGTGAACCACCTGCCGCGCTATTTGGCGATTGGGAAACACAGCACAATCCCAGTTGATGGATTCAAACCCGGCCCTCAAATTACGACTGTTGGCGCTGGAAAGTTTCTTCGGGACGACCACGGAGACTGGACGTTATGCAAGAGCTCGGGCTGTAGGAAGGACTGCTTGAGGTGGCCGACGGTTCAACAAAATACTGGTCCGTGAAGCTCAGTGAAAGCTTGAAAGTCGAACCACCCGGAGAGACACGGCACGTTGACGGCCAGGAGAACCTGATTGCTGGTCGCTGAACGTTTAAACTCTCCTACATGGCATCCAAGGTATATCCTCTCTACTGGCTTGTTATTGCCTGAATGGACTCGGTGTGTACTCACGAATTGGAAAGTGCTCAATAGTTAATGTCGACCCCTCATTCGGGCCTCACTCTCATCTACTCCAACATCGTCTTCATCAAGTCCATCATCGCTGACTTGATATAGACCTCTGTGGTCGTAGTCGTTGCGCTCGTCCTCTTCGACGTCCCCAGGTTTTTCGATACCTTCTAGCTATCGTGAACTATATCCTGACCACATCATACACTCCTCGTGGTCGTCGTTGATGGCAAGCCTCTTCATTGTCATGCGACGCGACCTTCCCTCTCGACGGTCAGTGCCTTCATTCTACCCTATCGCACCTCGCATGGTGCTAGCGTTTCTCTGCATGACATCAGCGCGACTAATTGTGCCCAACATTATGTCAACCTCAGTGGTAGTGAGTGGGGTGGTACCAACCCGTTCCCGATTGTCCACATCTCTGGATCGCTTCTGATCACCCGACTTCTACGCTTTCTACAAACAATGCTAAGCACGTTATATATTTACCCTTGCATCTTGCGATCCCATCCTTTCTCACATTGGTAGCCCCCATGTCCATCATCCTCACCTTTGTTTCGCCCATGAATGGTCGTGAATAGATAACGTACTGGACTCTGTGGTATTCACGTTGCTTTCGATCATTCATAGCGTCATAGTTGTGTTGCACACTTGCACATTCTGCGCTATGGCATGCACCAGTGGGACTGCAGCAAAGATATCTTGCCCTTTTCCGTACTGGATATGCTAGGCGCACCTCGCTCAAACGAAAGACTTCTCCTCACTTGACTACCCAGGAATTCATGGACTTGATGGATCGTCTGAACAACGAGTTAGGCATGGGTGGTAGATCGTAAAGAAAGTCTGGCTGGAAAATAGTACACAGGGAGACGTCATGGTGAGGAACGTGGAGGGCCATGAACCACACAGTTGTGCAGAAAGTGAAGCGATGAGTGGACTCGATAACGAAATGAGACAAACTAGTTCAATCACGACAACAAGGGAGGCAGAGGCAATAACAGATGATCTCGAGCCAAGAATTGTCCCTCCAGCGTCGATTCCTCGGGTCTGCCGGCGGCAGTCCCGGTTGGCCTTCGATGTCCCATGTCCAAGGTTGCGCGTTTACTCGGCGCATATCCTGAAGGTTTTCTGGCGGTCCAGCAGCAAGTGTCCTCTGATGTAGCGCTAATGAGCGTAGTGGACATTGAATGAGAAACTTGGTGACTCACTTGTTGAGCCCTCCATGGATAAACTCGGGTCAGTGGAAGTCGGAAGGTTTGCAAGCGGGACCAAAGTCCTGTCAATAGCCTTGGTAGTTGAGACTGCCCCTGCTCGACGGAAGATGGCCTCGAGGTTGCTAGGAACTAACAAAACGTGAGCTTGATATGGGGAACAACAATAGAGATGACGGACGTCCAAACGGTCCGTTGTGCCCTCCGCTGAACCTGCCTGGGGCATCGCACCGGGAACTGGGGCTATACGCAACTGGATGATGGAGTATGTCAGCGAGCTCCGGTATCAACCAGCAACCAGTTACCCACATCCAACAGAGCGTTGTGCTTCAAGATGCGGACAATTGTTGACAATGGTGCGGGAATCATGCCGAGTACTCACATGTTTTTCCATATGGATCGAATCCTGTTCGCGCGCGTCAGTGCCAACACAGAATCCATCACCGGATAGCCCAACGCACAGGAAATTTGACAACCTGCCCAGTAGCGGAATCCCATAATTTCAGGGTTTGGTCCCGCGAGCCGGTAAGAATATGCTTGCCATCCGGCGAGAAAGCAAGCGATGACACGTCCTTCCTGTGACCTCGGAGGGGACCAAGAATCAAGTCACCAGTAGTGGCATGCCACAAGGATATGGTGCCGTCCTCAGAACCGGTGCAGATGGTCTTCGCGTCTGGCGAATATGAAACTGCGTGGATGAGCGAATTGTGCGGGATGGGCCCGAGGCTCACATGGCCAGATTCTAATTCCCAGATTCGCAGAGTGGCATCAGCCGAGACGCTCGCGATAGTCTTGCCGTCCGGCGAGAAAGCTACGGACCTGACACCACCACGGTGACTCTTGAGTGGTCCAGCAATCATTTCGGCGTTGTGGACGTCCCAGACACGTATGGTGGTATCATCTGAGCCACTCGCAATTCTTTGCCCATCCGGTGAAAAGGTAACAGTCCAAACGGCCTCAGCCGGATCATGGCCTGACATCATCTTGATACGCTGGCATGTCTGTGAGTTCCAGATGAAAAGCTCGCCACCGTCTCCCGCTGTAGCAATCAAACTGCCATCTGGTGAAAAGGTCACGCAGACTACCCATTTCGAATGACCTTCGGGAACGTGAAGCGCGACTTGCCACGTTGTGCAGTCCCACACCGTGATTAAACGAAATCCTCCACCGACCAATCGCTTCCCGTCAGACGAGATTGACAAGGAGTAAACCTGACTCGAATGCTCCAGCTCCTTGACCTGTGCACCTGCCTGAACGTCCCATATACGAATTGACCTGTCAAATGACGCGCTGGCCACATGCATGCCATCAGGGAAGTACGCGACACCTGTGATAAAGTTCGTGTGGCCTCTGAAAGGGCCGGTGATTTCATAGTCGAGTTTATCGACCTCTGTCATCTGGATCGGCTTATGAATCATGATGTAGATTGAAGGAACATATGCATACCAATGATACAATAACCTCCCCGGTTGTTGCATCCCATAGGCAAATGGATCCATCCCCCGCAGCACTAATGAAACGAGCCCCGTTCGAAGAGTATCTGGCGATAACCCGACCGTAGTGCCTGCGCAATGGACCTGCAACAAGCTCCCCCATAACTGAATCCCAAATGCGGATGGTTCCATCGAAAGAGCTACTGAGAAGGGTCTTTCCATTTGGAGAATATTCGACATGTAAGACAGTATCTGTGTGACCCTCCACAGGGCCGAGTAGCAAGTCGCCAGTTTGGGCATCCCAAGTACGGATGGTGCGGTCTTCGGAGCCACTCGCGAGTTGCATGCCATCCGGGCTGTATGTAACGACCCTGACCCAGTTCGTATGACCTGCTAATGGGCCAAGAACCAGGGCCCCAGTCCGGACATCGAAGATACGGATGTTGCTATCATCACAGGCCGTCGCCAGACAGGTTCCATCAGGCGAGAACGTGACACAATTCACCTCGTCAGGGTGCTCGGTAATCTCGACAAGCTTCATCTTTCCCTGTGCATCCCAGATTCGCACCAGGGAATCCTTCCCTCCGCTTGCTATCGTTTCGCCGTTCGGCGAGTAATTGACGGTCAGAACCTGGTCTGAATGTGCTTCCCACTTTTCCCCGGCAGATTCCCCAGTGGTGGTGTCCCATATGCAAAGAGTGTGGTCATCACTTCCACCAACTAGCCTGCTACCATCACGGGAGAAGGATATGGCCCTGACGGATTCGGTGTGATCTTGGAGTTGCTTGATGATGGTGCCCATCTTTGAGTCCCAAATTATAACCAGTCCGTTTTGCGCTCCAGTGGCGATTTGTTTGCCATCAGGAGAGTAGGCAACCGAGTAGATCGGCCAAGTATGTCCTTCAAAGGGGACAGCGTCGTCTTCATTGGAAATGTCCATGGATGACCTAGTAGTTGGAAACCGGAGATATCGAACTAAAATTGGGGGACGCTGGTCGTCGACAGCGATGCGAGACTAGAGGAAAGGTAGGGAGTGTTAACGAAGATTTCATTGTCACGAATACTAGCAGTCATACCTGGCCGAGCGCAGAGAAACCTGGGAAAAGGGCAAAACTCGCGCCAGAGGGGAATTGAAGGGCTCGCGAATGCCCGCGTGCAAATGGGCAGTGGCCACTCACTTGGCGCCTCGAGGCTTCATTGATGTTGTGAGGGGATTCTCATCGGACTGACGATCGCCGAGCCAGGTTGCCTTGGGTCACGTTAGATCGAGATTCTAGACGCTGAGCAACATGAATTCGGGACCGTTTGAGCGTCGTTGGATTGTGGATGTCCCTGAGATGCATATTTCTTGGAGGACACTTGGCACTAAAAGTGTTCACGTCACCAGGTAGCCACGCAAACTGGGAGGCTGGATGGCCTCACTGTCTACATGAGGCTCGTAGATACACATGGCAGCCACAACACATGCATGACCGGGTTTAGGGACCGAAATAATGAGCCACCTCTGACCCGGATAGTCCTCGTCTCCGATATACGCCTCGACCAGGCCCCAGTTCCGCAGAATAGAAGCATGAGATGCTGTACCACAGAAATGTCTACAGCGTGCTCATCGAGCAGAGCGCAGGATTGCGTCCCTTCTACAAGTCATACGACGCGAGTGCCGGCCGTTCGTCGTGCGACTTTCGACAGCATTCGTCTTCTTGTGTGCTCGCGATCACTAGTATATGTCAATGATAAACTTGTAGTCGCTGGTTGTAGACTCCACCTTCTTGAAGGACTGCCCATTGTACATTGTCGTGAAGCGTCTAGATAATGCCAGTAAATCGCATCAAACTTGATGAGACTGAGCGTGCGGTCGTCGGCCGCTAATGGGGATACGATCCAGTGGGGAGCCACAGTAGACGTATCCTCCTCGTATTTCGCGGTCGCAAAGGCGTATGATACTCTTCGGACTCTCGCTGCTGAACCTGAGCAGGTCTCATTCTGAGACATTCTTATGTGCACAGCGAAGGAAGAGGCACGCAGGCGTGGCGGTTTTCACGAGGACCGTCGCCCGTAATATTGTCACTGACGGTCCGGTTCATCACCACAGGCGAATCCCATACTAAACACGTGGTAAATGACCGCGGCACTAAGTCATTGTCGCAATCATCTAAACATGCACGTTCAGCGTGGAAATCTAAGTGGCAGACAAACACATTTCACCGAGGTTAGCGATGACACTCAGTCCCCAAGACATCCAAATCTGATTTCCCCACGTGCCCGGAGTCGCACGGACAACAAGGATTCGAGTGGTGCAGTCGGAATTGGGCGCGAATCGGACAGTTCCTCAGTGAAGCCCATATGATTGTGTAGATCGTTCCAAAACCTAGGATCAGGTCACTTCTTCTGAGAAGTTTCGTAGGATTGGGTGTAAGGCTCGTGGTCGTTTTTGAAGAGCATTGGGACGTGACTGTGCGCGCCGGAATATTCTCCGGGGATCATCTATGTGAGGTCTGTTGACGGTCAGAAAGGATATCTTGACAGCACAGTAGCGACCCACTTGTAGGCTTTCCTATCTTGATTGTAGTACACCGAATGTGAAGTAGAAGTGTGTTAAACTAGACTTACACGTCGGAGCGAGCACCTGTAAACCAGGCTTCCTTGGTATGACCACGAGCGGTCTAGTCCGATCGCCCACTGAAGACATCCTCAGGCAAAGCTCGGCTCGTGAGTCATCGCTCGTCCAAAGCAACCACATCTCGGAGGTAGCAGACATGTTCACACGACGAAGGTATCCAAGGAAACATCTTGTTTCGGCCAACAGGAAAGCCAACAGAAGGGATAGTCCCCTGAGGCTACCCGACGTGAGGATTAGAGTGCCGAAATGCACATATGGACGCACCACACCTGGACGGAACGGATCAGCAACGTCTTTTCTTCTGGACGTTTGCAATCTGAACATATTGAGCTTCTTTGATGATCCTTTCCGTTGCAGCGACTTCGGGGACGGGTCTTTTTCAGCTCCTGCAGGCAGGTCGGCAACATTCATGGGTCGTATCGCGTCATCCGTCTTTGTGTATAGTTCAAGAACACTGCACAATGACTAAGTCAGACATGCACCGAAACTAAATGGGCAAGAGTGCCTACACAGGTATTTCCCGTTATTTCGTGGTGGAAGTAGGCCGAGTGTTGGGAGTCGAGTGGAATTGGTGACAAGTACGGCCAAAGCAATCACCAGCAAAAGAATGGCGAGCCAACGTTACGCTGTGTTTGCAACCTGAATTATCATCCGGTCAAGATTCGCCGTGGTGATACAGATGCATAAACCCATGCGAGGTGCATCGTTGCATTTTACTGTTCAAATTGTCCGCTTCGATTGGCCACACTGACAGAAGGCTTGAAATCGGAGAATGACTCCGGCACGGCCGGTAAATTCCGACAACCTATGGTAGCTTCTATCTCTCCACTGGTACTGGCTCTTTACTTATTGTATATCTATCCGTACGGTATGAACGCCCTCGACACTCACGAAAGCGTTCAAAACCGCTCAAGGTTGGCGGCTCGGTCTCTGCCCTGTCATCTCTGTGTTGGAATAACAAGCGCGTGGGAGCACCGAAGGTCCCAGCACGACGGTCCAACCCGTTTGACCGTCCGAAACACTCGATTCAACTCGAGGAGGCCCAAACGCCTACTATTATTGTTCCCTTGTATTCCCTTGTATTTTCTTACTTTCCTTGTGCCACTGGTCTCAGATTACGCGTCACAATAGATGGCTCTCGTATATATACAGCTCGTAGACACATGACCACCTCAGTTGATTGCTATCAAACGCGCGACTGAGGTGAGATACTTACACTTATCTTGTTGTTATCTATTCACTCACACACTCGTAGTTAAGCTACTTCGTATAGGTGAATATCATACAGTTGATTGCTATCAAACGCGCGACTGAGTTAAGCTACTTCGTATAGCCGCGCCCTGTTTAATTCTTTCAGGTTATTGAGCCCCGCGTCTTCCCTGTGCAAACCCCTATCGAAAACTCCATACCACGAAATGTCCACTGTACCGGTCACAACTGACACCCTCCCGAGCAACGTCCCTAAGCTCGATGTCAAGGGGACCAATTGGGCAATTTTCGCATTCCGTTTCCAAGTCGCCGTCGAGGCGAAGGATCTCTGGAAACATGTTAGGGACGACCAAAGACAAAGACCAAAGTGGGAACTCTGTGATTCTGGTAGAGAAAACTATTTCAGAACTGAAGACTTACTACGGTATTCGAGTTGTATATATACCCAAAACCCTATGACCAGGGTAGCGATAAGAGCTGCTATAATGAGAAAGGCTATACGCCAGGCGGAAAGCATGTTGTGATGGAATGGAAGAGAAGACAGAAAACGTGTTTGATAGGAATGATAGAAGAAGTGGAGATTAAATAGGAATGGAAGCGTGAATGTGTGAAATGATGACAATGTGAAATGTGAAGAAGTGAAAAAGTGAAAAGATCCTTTCAATACCCCCCTTTCAAGGCTTGACATCCACGGCAAGAGGAAATTCGAAGAAATAATCATCGAAGCGAGTGAGGGTTGAACGAAAGGATTTGAAACCATCAGATAAGAAAATACCAGAGGGAGAAGGAATAGGAATATGACGACAGATAGGACAGGAACAAGGAGAGTCGAATTTGAGAGGGCGGAGAGTCATACGAGGATGTGGACGAGGAGCCAGAGGATGAAGACGATGAAAATCGTGAATTGCATCTTGTGCATTCGTCAAGTCTGATGCTTTGATCCATTCACGTTCTTCTCTCAGGAAACCTTTCCAGTGAATGAGATAGTCAATTTGACCATGTCTCTCTCAAGAATCTATGATAGACTCAATTTTGTGTTTGAGAGATTGAGTGACGACTTCAGGAGGAGGTGGAGGAGCTTGTTTTTGTGATGGATATACTCCTTTGACGTAAGGCCATAAAAGACATTCATTGAATACCGGATGAATTCCTTTCCAAGATTTGTCGAGTTTCAACTCATACGCAGCATTCCCAATCTTCTTCACGACCTTGAAAGGACCGTAACGTTTGTCATCCAATTTCTTCATGGGTCGGTCAGAACGAATGTTTGTCCCCTCGAGAAGAACGAGATCGCCAGGTTTGTATTCTTGTTGATCTTTGGCATGTCGATCATGGAAACGCTTCATGTCATCTGCAGCTTGTGTCAATGTGGCTTTGGCTTGTTCGTGAGTCTCTTTCATGGTTGAGATAAAATCAGCGGCCGCTTGATTCTTCACTTCTCGTCATTCCGTTCCTATGAGAGGTTGTTGACCATAATTGAGGATGAAAGGAGAGAAACCAGTTGCTGACGACGTCTTCTGATTATGAGCAAATTCCGCTAGAGTGAGCCAATCAATCCAATCTGTTTGTTGATGATTGATGCAAAGACGAAGATATTGTTCTACTTCTCGGTTGACTCGTTCCGTTTGTCCATCAGTTTGGGGATGGTATGCGGTCGATGGATTTGCATCAATTTTCAGTAATGTATAAAGATCTCACATGAAAGATGAGACAAATTGCGTTCCTCGATCAGAGATGACTCTTTTTGGTGTTCCATGTAACTTGAAGACGTGATCTCGATAGATATTGGCCACTCCTTGTGAGGTTATTGTTGTTGTTATGGGAAATAAGTGGATCATCTTCGTAAATCAATCCACTATAACGAGTACCGCGTCTTTTCCTTTTGATTCTGGTAAAGGTCCAATGAGATCAATGGAAATTTCTTCCCATGGAGCAGAAGGAATGGGTAAAGGATTAAGAGGAGTAGTTTTTGTGGTCGTTTTTGCCTTTGTCTTCTGACATGCATCACATCCGCAGACATATGTGTCGATATCTCGTCGAATTGTTGGCCAATAATATTTTGCCATGATGAGATCTCAAGTTCATCTGATTCCTGGATGTCCGGCAAGAGGATGATCGTGATGGGCAATAATGATTTTCTCTCGTAAGGCATCGTCTTTTGGAATGTACAAGAGATCTCGCCAATAAATGATGTCGTCTCTTTTTGACCAGAGAGATCCTTCTTTGTTCAGTCTGTTTCGTGCGAAGTGTTCTGCTTTATATTGCAGTTGGATGACTTTAGCTTCGATAGAATCGGAATGAAGTTGTCGAGTGAACAAGGAAGATGGAAGAACGACTTGAGCTTTATTGTCAAGATCCACCCCTTCTCCAAGATCTGGCCTCCTGGACAGAGGATCCGCGGGGTTAGACTTGCCGGGACAATGAGTCAAGGAGTAATCAAACTCAGACAGAAATTGCTGCCAATGAGCTTGACGACGAGAGAGATCTTGAGGACGACGAAAGAAAGTGAGATTGCCATGATCCGTCAAAACCTCCACACAATGAGAGGCCCCCAAAAGATAATGACGCCACTCCCTGAAGGCGCAGACAATTGCAAGAAGTTTTAAGTCCACCACATGATAATTCCGTTCGGCGTCATTCAAGGAACGAGAGAAGAAAGCAACCGGCCGCCAGAGAGTGTCGTCTTGTTGCTGGGACAACACTGCACCAACACCAATACCCGATCCGTCAGTTTCAACATGGAAGGGAGCATCAGGCTTGGGCATGGTGAGCAAAGGAGCGGTGGTGAGGGTAGTCTTCAAGAGATCGAATGCGGTTTGACACTCCAGAGTCCAATCCCAAGCCTTTTTCTCTGATGTCAGAGCATTAAGGGGTCTTGCCTTTTGGGCAAAGTCCTTCACAAAGCGACGATAGAAGTTAAGGAAACCGAGGAAAGAACGGACTTCCTTGCGAGACGAGGGAATCGGCCAGTCGACCACAGCTTTGACCTTCAAAGGATCCATGCCAACCGAATTGTGTGATATGACAAGTCCAAGATATTCCGTCTCGGACTTCTCGAAGTCACATTTCTCCAGTTTGAGGAATAGCTTATTATCGTGGAGTATAGAAAGGACTTCACGCACAACTTGTCGATGTTCGTCGAGTGTCGTGGTGTAAATCATGATGTCGTCCATATAGATAATGACAACCCCTCTATTGATGAGGTCACGGAAAAGATCGTTCATCATGGTTTGAAAAGTCGCTGGGGAATTAGTAAGACCGAAGAACATGACAAGTGGTTCATAGAGTCCTCGATTCGTCCTGAAGGCTGCTTTCCATTCGTCACCCTCAACTATGCGGACATTATTGTACCCCCATCTGATGTCGAGCTTCATGAAATGCTTGGCTGATTTTAGCTTGTCGACTAACTCAGAAATGAGTGGAAGAGGATAACGATTTTTGACCGTGATGTCGTTTAATTTACCATAATCCTGGATAGGGCGAAGGCGTCCGTCTTTCTTTTTGACAAAGAAGAATGCTGAGGCGAAAGGAGATTTCGATGGTCTGATTCGTCCACTTGTGAGATTCTCTTCTAGGAAAGCATCGAGTTCCTTTTGTTCATCTGGAGAGAGATTGTACGTTTTACAATCGATCTTATGATCACCAGGAAGTAACTCGATAGCATGATCCCAGGGTTTTCACGGAGGGAGTTCGTCGAAATTCTCTTTTGCAAAGACATCTTGGAAGTCATGATAGACATCTGGTACGATCTCTTCAAAACTCTTCTTCTTTTTTGACATCGCTTCAGCGGCTGCAATATTTGTTGCAACATTTTCAAAGGCGCGAATATCAATCATGAAGAGGTGTTCTCCTTCACTGTATCGGACGTGATCTTCAACTTCTTCGTCTTCATCATCATCGATCAGACCAGGGACATGATCGTCTTCACATCGGAATTTGATGCGACCTGTTTTCCAATCGATAGATGGATTATGGAGTTTCAACCAGTCATGACCTAGGAATATGGAGTTCGTTCCTAGGTTTGTGACTGCCAATGTGATTCGTTCGTGATGATCTAAAATGACCATCTCGACTATGACGAATTCTTTGATGGTGCCATGTGAATTGGTCGTTCCATCTGCATTGTAGACTGGTATCGGATGAGGGGGAGGATGACAGAAGAGATTTTTTTCTTCGACAAACGACTGGTCAATTGACGAACCAGTACATCCTGAATCAATAAGAGCATTGGTTGATAAGCGGGAGTGATCATCGCAAATTATCTCGACTGGAATTTCGAGACTGTCTTGTTTGTTTTTGGACGTGTGAACAAAGCGAGGTTTCTTTTGTAGATCTCGAAGGATAAAGGAAGCATTGTACGTCGAGGAAGATTTTAAGGAGGATATAAGGGACGTATTGACTTCGGTACGTCGAGAATCATGGACGAAGGATTTGATATGACGGATTGCACACTCCTCATCAGCATTATCTATGATGGATTTTATCCATCGGATGGACCAAGGATCCACGCTGTTCAGCCAACTTCGGTCAGCCTTTGCACTGGTGTGGGATTTGATCGCATGACCGTTAGGACGATCAGAGGCTCCATTCTCCCGGATTTGCTCTTGAGGCGCCACACCACATGCAATAGGAGACTTACTAACAGACTCTTTCTTGTGCGTTATTGGTCACTGCAAGATGGTTACCTGTTTTGGCTTTACAGGTGTTTCTTCGGTAGTCTCGCCCACATCGTGTACAGGTAACACTGCATATTTATTAACAGAAGGTGAAATACATGAGGTACCTACTGTACACGATGAGGACTGTTCAGGGAGCCGTAGTCGACTAGCTACGCTCCGTTTCCAAAACCCGACTGATCTGTGGAGACTGTAGCTGAAGCAAACCTAGAGACGAAGTCGATCTAGGCACACAACACTAAAACACAACTTAAGGAATATGGAGAGTGAGCGATTACCACCTGATGAGGGAGGTAGAGCGTAGTCTTTAGGTGAGAAGATCAAGAGAACTAAACTAGAGTTCTCTGACCGTTGCATTCAGGTATATATACTAAACAGAGAACCTACCCTAAAGATGATAAGTAAGCATGACATCATAGTGGAGTAATGAGGCTGTACATAATGGAAGCATGACGGAGATTAAAGAAGCATGTAGAAATGGAAGAGAAGTAAAGAAGAGCATAGCCTTGTGGCGTAGAACGTTCTAGAGAATAGCATGAGGTAATGACGTCATAGGTCTGGTTATGGTCACATGATGAGATAAGATGCATAGGTCATGTGATATTGATAAGATAAGATGGAAGTCACGTGACTAGGAAAAGATGAAAATAATAGGATCATAACACTACCCCCGTCTAGGGTTTGACTTCCAGGTGAGACCAAATAGATTTAGCAGTCGTCATATTTTCATAAGGAGTAAATAGCGAGTCAAAGAGCTCCCTAGCCATGCGGAGTTTGCATGGAGCAGAAGGTTTAAGACGATAGAAATCTCGAATAGCGTCCTTTGAATTTTCGAGATGAACTTCTGGTTCCCAAGTTCTTTCGTCGTCCCCATAGCCCTTCCAGTGGACGAGGAATTCGAGCTTGTTTCACACCAGGCAAGAGTCAACAATTCGGTCGACTTCAAACTCTTCATTGCCTTCTTCAGTGACTAACACTGCACTGGGTTTATCGGCTTTCTGTCCATTAAGCTTCTCCTTATATGGTTTAACACGTGACACGTTCACGACCGGGTGAATACGCATCGAGGTGGGGAGGCGGAGTTTGACTGCATTGTCTCCGTGAATAGATATTATCGTGTAAGGTCCAAGCCATTTCTCGGTTAACTTTCGAGAATCACAATTTAATTTAAGATTTGAAGTGCTGAGCCACACTTTATCACCTATCTTGTCAGCTGGTGCGTCAGATCTTCGTTTATCCGCTTGGGATTTCATTCTATCTTGAGATTTTGAAAGATTGTCCTTTGTTTCCTGAACCGTGTCTGATAATCCCGATAAGAAGGCGTTAAGAGCTGGAATATTAGAAGCAATGGGTTCCATTCCACTCCGATGCGCGGCTGGTACGTTCTTGTTATCTCAAATGGGGATTTTCCAGTGGCAGATTGTGCCTTGCTATTATAGGAAAACTGTGCTATCGGCAGCCAGTCCGACCATTCTTTCTGTTTCTCAGCGGTAAACAACCTTAAATATTGTTGTAGGTCACGGTTCAACCGTTCTGTCTGTCCATCCGTCTGGGGGTGATAGGCAGTACTAAGCTTCAGCGTAATGCCAAGAGCTTTTCCAAGTTCCTTTGATAAGTTACTAGCGAACTGTGGTCCGCGATCCGATACCATAGATAGAAGAAGGCCCTTGTCTTTCCAAACGTGGGCGAGGTACAATTTGGCTGTTTCTACTGCCGAAATTGCTTTGATGCAGGGAATAAATATGGCTTCTTTAGAGAATCGATCAACAACCACTAGGATCGAGTCGAAACCGTTTGAAAGCGGAAGGTCTGTGGTGAAATCGACAGATGTATCTACCCAGGGTCCTGTTGGAATAGGTAACGGCATGAGTTTGCCGGCTGGTGCTTTATTGGTGCCTTTAAACATCAGGAAAATGTGTTTTGCTATATAGAAGTAGCCTTGTCTCTATAGAACTATAAGAGCATTTAGAGCAATTAGAGAGCTATATAGCTCTTCAGAGTTTAAGACTGACTCTTAAAGATCTTTAATTGCTGGTAAAGTTCTATTGTTGACTATTATTTACTTCACTGCTTATTCAATGTTTATTGATTGTTTGGCTGTTATTTACTACACTTTATATTGACTACTGTTTACTCCACAGTTGGTAGTCAAAATACAGACACTGAGTTGACTGGTATATACTACACTTTTGATAATAAAATATACTGACTTTCACTAGTACACCTTTTGTTGGCTACTATTCAACACTTTTGCTAATCAACCACTACACTTTCCTACACTTTTACTAATCAACTACCAAAACTGCTAATGGTCTACACTTTTGCTAATCAACCACTACATTTTCCTACACTTTTGGTAGTCAACTACCAAAATTGCTAATGGTCTGCCCTTTTCCTAATCAACCACTACACTTTCCTACACTTTTGGTAGTCAACTACCAAAATTGCTAATGGTCCGCACTTTTGCTAATCAATTTTCTACACTTTTGGCAATCAACTACCAAAAATGCTAATGGTCCACATTTTGGCTAATCAACCACTACACTTTCTTACACGTTTACTAATCAACTACCAAAAATAAATTGTAGTCAATGTTTGTATTTTGACTATTAATTATATACTAAGTTGTAGCCAACAACATATATAGTTGATGTCTACATTTTTGACTACTAAATAAAAGTGTAAGAAAGTGTAGTGGTGGATTAGCAAAAGTGTGGAGCATTAGCATGTTTGGTAATTGATTAGTAAAAGTGTAGGAAAGTGTAGTGGTTGATTAGCAAACGTGCAGACCATTAGTATTTTTGGTAGTTGACTACGAAGAGTGTAGTAAAGTGTAGTAGTTGATTAGCAAAAGTGCGGACCATTAGCAATTTTGGTAGTTGACTACCAAAAGTGTAGGCAAGTGTAGTGGTTGATTAGCAAAATTGCGGACCATTAGCATTTTTGGTAGATGATTAGCAAAAGTGTTGCACTGCCACTGCAAAAATCTCATGGCCATGTCCAAAAATGCCCAAAATGCAATTGTGTGGACGCGTATGCGCACGCCTCTTGCGCACCATGGCAAACACAACCAAACAGACCACTTTGCCTACTATATGGGAGGGGGCTCAACAACAACATTTGGTAGTCGGTCTAGCTAGTCATTAACTAGTAATTCGGATGCTAATGAATGGTCACAGACCCTATACAAATATTATTAATGGGGTGCATCGTTTGGCTGGTGGTTAATAGCTAGATCACTTTGGTCTTGACCTAATTACTTTTGTAATCGGGCAGACTAATGAATGGTCCCCGATGTTATTTACCCCAGGCTGACACGACGCATTCCTGTCTAATGTTTGTTAGGTAGATCACTTTGGCTGTACACCTGATTGCTGGTAGTCAGTCTAGCTAGTGCTGATGCTAATAGTTGGGATGCTAATGATAGACCTTGTTTACTACACTTTTGACCGGATTTTTGACTACCATTTGATACACTTTCTGTACACTTTGGTTAGTACACTTTCTAAACTTATTTAGTATACTTTTTGACCGCATTTTTGACTATTATTTGGTACACTTGGTTAGTACACTTTCTAAACTTGTTTGGTACACTTTTGACCGCAATTTTGACTACCTTTGTGTACACTTGGTTAGTACACTTGCTAAACTTGTTTGGTACACTTTTGACCGCAATTTTGACTACCATTGTGTACACTTTGTGTACACTTTTGACTACTTGAATATAAGGATGTGACAGTACACTTTTTCTATATTCATCTGAGCTTTAGGGCAGGCTTGTGCTGGTGCTATGAGTGCTATAGTTGCTATAGTTGCTCCAATGGTTGACCTCTTTACTTTATAGAACTATAGTTACTTTTGTCACTATAGCAAACCATTAGAGAACTTTAAAGTGGGGACTTGTCTCTAAATGCTATGGTAACTATAGACACTATAATTGACTCTTATAGAACTATATTTGCTTCTAAAGTAAAGTCACCTTTTCCTGATGAACCTTGCACAGCGATCACATCGTGACACGTAGTCCTTGATATATTTAGAAAGTCCTGGCCATATGAATGACCGTTTAACCAGCTCCTCGGTTTTAGCTTCTCCGGGGTGCCCAGCGACATATGTATTGTGGTGTTTTTCAGTGATAAATAGGAAAAGTTCCTCGTCGTGCGGGACGAAGATGCGGTTGTCACATAGATAAAGTCCATGAAGTTCGGTTAGTCCGTATTTTTGGATGTCACTATCTGTGACGTTTTTAGACTTTTCTTTGATGCGAGAGATAATGTCCTTTTCATATGCTTCTATATAGACAGTCTTTCTAGCTGCCCCAATCCACTCGGCCGGTATGAGGGTAACACCTTTGTTGTCCGAGTCTATGCCATCTGCATGATCTACACAACGCGATAAGGCATCTGCCTTCCCCATACTTGATCCAGCTTTGTGTAATAGTTTAAAGTTAAAGCGCAATAGATAAAGTGCCCATTGTGCCTGCCTCCTGTTTAAGTCCTGGGAAGACATAAAATATTGAAGGTTTTTATGATCGCTCCAAATTTCAAATTCGTAGCGACCTCCTTCTAAATAGTGTCGCCAATCTTCTAGAAATCGGATAATCGCCAACATTTCTTTATCAGCAATTTGATAATTACGTTCGTGTTCATTAAACGAATGTGAGGAGTAGGCGCAAGGTCGCCATTTGCCATCAGGGCATTCCATAGATAACACAGCGCCAGTAGCAAAATCGGATGAGTCACACTCGACTCGGAAATGAGCGTCGATGTCTGGATAGACGAGAATAGGTGCTGATGTAAAGCGTGATTTAAGCATGTCAAACACTTTTTGTCGTTCTAGAGTCCATTCGAATATGATGTCCTTCTTGGTGAGATCGTTAAGTGGACGAGCAATAGTTGCAAAACCCTCGATAAATCTTCGGTAGAAGTTGGCCAGACCAAGGAACGCTCGTATGTCCTTGACCTTGGTAGGAACTGGCCAATTCAGAATTGCTTTTACTTTAGTTTCGTCCATATGGATTCCTTCCGTGTTTACGATCATTCCCAAGAAATCCACTTCTGTGACCGAGAAGGAGCACTTCTCTGGTTTCACAAATAGATCGTGTTCTTTTAGTCGTCGAAGGACTTCTAGAACAATCTTTTCGTGTTCTATCGGGTCATCCGTTTTGGTGAATATCATGAGGTCATCAATATATACTATGCAGACATTGTCCATATCAGCGAAGATTTTGTTCATCATCGCTTGAAATGTGGCTGGCGAATTACACAGCCCGAAATACATAACTAGGGGTTCGAAAGCGCCAAGATGACAAATGAAGGCTGCTTTCCATTCGTCGCCTTTCTTGATTCTAATGTTGTTGTATCCCCATCGTAAGTCCATTTTCGTAAATAACTTTGCCCCTTTGAGTTTGTCGACGAGTTGCGCAATTAGGGGTAAAGGATAATTATTTTTCACAGTATGTTCATTTAAATAATGGTAATCTTGCACCATACGCTTCTTGCCATCCTTCTTGGGTACAAAGAAGACTGGTGACGTTTGCTTGGACTTAGAAGGTCTGATGTAACCCTTAGCTAACTGGTCGTCAATGAACTCTTTGACTTCCTGTTGCTCCGTGTAGGATAAGGGGATCATTCATCCTTTCTTGGGAATGAATCCTTCTTTCATGTCTATAGCGTGGTCCCATGGTTTGTATGTCGGCATGCGTTCTGATGCTTTCTTGGAGAATACTGATAAATACTCGTGATACGCCTTCGGAACAAGTTCCTCCGGTAATTTGTCCTTTGGCTTATCGGTAACAATCTCCCTAAGAAGCCGATAACCCTCTATTTCCTGGATTATGTGATTCCAGTTGATCTTCTTTTTGTCTTTTTCGTATAACGAACATGTGTTAGGACACCGTGAGAGCGTGACTTTACCCGTTGACCAATCAATGTCAGGGTTGTGCTTTACGAGCCATGTGAATCCAATTATGACAGCAACTGTGCCAAGGTCAGTTACTTCTGCCTGCACTAGTTCAGTGTGTCCTTGGAAATCCATAATGAACTCTGTAGCGTGGGTTATGTCACCGCTTCTATTTTTGGTTCCGTCTACATTAAATACGGGAATAGGATGATCTAGTCGTCGTAAAGAGAGTCCGTTTTCCGTTGCCCATTTTCGATCAACGAAAGTGTCGTTGACTCCAGAGTCTAGAAGAGCTTTTGTTTTTATTTGTTTTTCTTTGGTTTGGATTGTGATGTCGAGCAGTGTTTCTCTTTTCTGCTTCATGTTCCATACCAGTATTTTCTCTGGGATTTCATAAATAGAATCCGAGATCGTAGCTTCTTCATTTTTTTGTGATTTATTAAAAGGAGAATTAAGCACAGGTTCGTGCCTGCCAAGCTCCATCTTTGCAGATGAAGACCCCCCTTCGGGCCGTAAAGGCTTATTGTGTAAACAAACAGAACAGTTACAATAACTACCCGAGTGCTCATCAGACACACTCTTATCCTGAGAATAACTACCAGAAGACCATGACTCGTCTTCTTGTCCCAAAATGGAGAAACAATTGCGAAAAGAGGAAGAAAGTTTTACATCTCCGCCTTGAACACCCAGATCGTTCAAGGGGCGAATCCTTTTCCCTGCGCTTTCATCTGTGCAGTGTGCATATCCCAGAAGTAGGCCTTGGCCTCTTCGAAGTCCATATTTTTAAAGTCCGCCTGGGACTGTTGTGGAGCCTGAGTTGGCTCTGAAGTGGATGCGCGAACTTGGCGCCCTTTGCCCTTCGACTGGGAACAGTCGTTCTTGTGTTTCCCACCCAGCCATTTGCAGACTGAACAGGGTTTCTTGGGGGACTTGCAGTCCCGGACAAAGTGATCACCACCACAGTTGAAGCATCCCTTCCTTGCGGCGTCCACATTCATAGCATTCGGGTCTCGAGGCTTGCTCGACCCTGAACTGCTATTGGTGGCGTTGTTATACCAGGCACGCCCCTGGTCCTTGCCATACGCATAACCGTAGGCTTCTTGGGCTCTCCCGACCTTCTGGATTTCGACCAGGGTGTCCTTAATTGTTTGCTTCCTGTTGCCCAAGAGGAAGACTTGTTGAATAATGGCGGAGGCGGTGTTCTTTTCCAGGAGGAAGACTCCATGTTCTTCGGAGATCTCTGCTTGTCTTTGCAGAGTTTCCCAGCGTGTTGTGAAGTCGTCAATTCTGGTAGAACCTTGACGGAAGTTTTGGATAGCGTTGCGGGCCCAGTCCCGCTCTACTTGGGGAGAAAACGTTGATGCCAGGTCTCTGCACATGTCGTCATAATCTGGCCATGTGCCAGTGGTGAAGCATTGGGCTAATTTTGTTTGCCCATATTTGCCTGCTACAGGCCCTTCTAGACGTGACCAGACAAAGATTGCCCGGTCCATGTCGCTTGCAACTGTGGTTTCATTGACTTTTAACCACGTAGTGGCCTTGGTCATCCATTCTTTAAACGTTTTCTTATCCCCGTTATAGGTTCCGGGGTCTGCTGCTATCTTGGGGCGTTTGGGAGTACTGGTGCCCGCTCCAGTTGCTGCGGCTGCTGCGTCAGCCACTGCTCTATCTGCTCTTTGGTGAGCATTGTGTGCCTCTTGTCTTGCCACTGTCAGGTCGGCGTTCAGCTGGTTAAGCTGGTCCTGAAGGGCGTTGAGCTGGTCCTGTACGTCCATTACTTAGGATATTTCTTTCCGTAGGGCTTTGCTCGAATTCTTTCGGATCGTCTGAGTCCGAATTCTTGTGGGAAGTGAATGCATCGTAGAGCTAGATGAGCTCGGATAATGGGAAGGGTTGGTGAACGAGATCGTATGGGATGGTCATTCGGGTCTTCTTCTTTGGGAGCTTGGAGGTAAGGAGGGTGTATAAGATCTTCGAATTCTATCTTTGGTTCAATTTCTTCCTCCTTCTTGATTGGTTCTAGATCGATGATTGGGTCGTTGTTAAAGATCTCGTCTAGAAGAAGAAGTTCCGCGACTTCTCGTTCTTCTCTGAACTCTGCGGCGATTCTTCGCTCTGCTGCTTCCCGCCTAAGGAGTTGTCGTACGGACGGAATGGTGGGCAAGTCTTCTTCGCCAAGGGGGGACACTTATCACCCGCGCCCTAGTCTTGTGAACTATCGGATCTCAATCTCCGACTAGTTCCTATCGTAGTGTACGTAAATGGTACTAAAAACTTGGTGGCCTCATGTGGACCCTATGAAGCTATTTCAACGTTCCCGGTTAGGGGACTTAGTGATTGCTCGAGATCAACGTCTGTAACCGACAGCCCCTAAGGATGACTGTGGACTCCCAAGGGCGAAAACCTTGCAGGGACTACTAAAAGCTACGTATGCCAAATGGCCTATGAACGGTGTAGGAAAGATGATGGTGGGTGCTTTTCAGCTGGCCCTCTCATTAACCCTTGAGTCCGGGTATGGTTGTGCGAGTAGAAAAGGTAGTTTAGTTCTAATGAAGCAAACCTAGAGACAAAGTCGATCTAGGCACACAACACTAAAACACAACTTAAGGAATATGGAGAGTGAGCGATTACCACCTGATGAGGGAGGTAGAGCGTAGTCTTTAGGTGAGAAGATCAAGAGAACTAAACTAGAGTTCTCTGACCGTTGCATTCAGGTATATATACTAAACAGAGAACGTACCCTAAAGATGATAAGTAAGCATGACATCATAGTGGAGTAACGAGGCTGTACATAATGGAAGCATGACGGAGATTAAAGAAGCATGTAGAAATGGAAGAGAAGTAAAGAAGAGCATAGCCTTGTGGCGTAGAACGTTCTAGAGAATAGCATGAGGTAATGACGTCATAGGTCTGGTTATGGTCACATGATGAGATAAGATGCATAGGTCACGTGATATTGATAAGATAAGATGGAAGTCACGTGACTAGGAAAAGATGAAAATAATAGGATCGTAACAGTAGCAGAGAGGGCCTTCTCTCGTTCTTCTATTGCCTTCATGTTTGAGGCGAGTTCTTCAGACGTCTGATAGAAGATCTTAATCCCCTTGTAGTCCATCATTCTCATTTGACGACCACAGGGTTTGAAGTGTTCGGCGCATGGCCAAGGTTTGCCACATCAGAAGCATTTTCCTTCCACCCTTGCTTTCGCGATATCCATCGGGACACCTTGACCACCAAATGTGCCAGGCGTGTAGAGGGAAGGGACGGTAGTGGTTTGTTGGTCATTGTTGGCCTTGGATATGGTCGCCTCAGAACGACCAGCGAACGTCTGAAAGGGCTGCTGAGGATGGGGACGGGAGATGAAGTTGGGGTTGGAGTAAGATGACTTCTTTCTGTCGGCAATCTCCGCAAGAGTCTGGGCACCTTCAATGAGGGCTTCTTCCCAATGCGAGAATGATTCGGATCGCATCAATTGAGGTTGAGAACGTTCAACATACTCGACTACCTCGTTGTGGATTCCGTTCCTCATGATGTTAATGAGGAGTCGTCATTGGTCGAAGAGGTCGAAATTTGCCTCTAAGACGAGCTGTTTCATGGTGGTAAAGAAATCTTCCACCGTTTCCTTTCCTTGCTTCAGGTTCATCAACTTCTTCTCAGCCGTTTGTTGAAGCGTGACCGGCTTGAAGACAGAATCAAGACGAGCGAGGAACTCATCCTCGTAAGACAAGGCGAGGTTTCCTCGTTGTTGTACAAACAAGTCCGCCCATCGTCCTGCGGCATTTGAGCCCCTCATGTACGACAGTGTAATCAGAATCTTCTGCCTGTCGCTTGGTTCCTCGTCGAAGCCCAGGAGATAGAGCTCGAGTTGGCGGGTCCACGTCACATAGTTTGACTTGTTCCCGTCGAACATCTCTGGTTTGGCTGCCAGAGATTTCCCAATTTTTGTCACGGGAAGACAAACTTGTGGTGCAAGGGGGGCGTCGTTCTGCGTTGTCGTTCCTTCTCTGCGATGTCTGCCCAGTAGGTTCTCCACTCGTCGACTGACGGTGGTCGCACCTGCCATTGGGTTGAAGGACTGGGAAGGGATTGAAGGGCGGGAGTTTGGGTTTGTATGGTGTGTGCACGTCTTGTGAACGTGTGTTCATTGTTGGGCCGTAGGTTGATGGTGTGGGCAGTGGACCTGCCATTGAGGGATCCAGGAGATAATGTCCATACCAGGTCCGAAAATTCTGGAGATCCTCCTCGTCCACACTCAGGTTGAACGGTGGGTGGTTGAGAGAGCTGGTTGTATCGGGGATGCGGGATGAGGAAGCTGTAGGGGTCGGAGTTTGGGAGTCGAAGTTGTCTTCGTCTCCGTCGTCCAGTACTACCGGCGTTGGTTCTCGATACTGAGTGAATCAGTCCATTGCTCATAAAGTTTTGGGAAAGACAAGTGTATTTGTTCTAAACGCTACCGAGGTAGATGCACAGCACGGCAAAGTCGAAGTTACACCGTCTTAAGAACAAGTACGGGAAAGATGGTTAAGAACGTCGGAGCGCGGCCTACTCGACGATGTATGAGAAACAGTGAGGGTACGAAGTGTACCGTCAACAGGCAAATGATGGAAGGTGGAGGTGAGAGAGTAGTTCTGAAATAATGTTAGGGACGACCAAAGACAAAGACCAAAGTGGGAACTCTGTGATTCTGGTAGAGAAAACTATTTCAGAACTGAAGACTTACTACAGTATTCGAGTTGTATATATACCCAAAACCCTATGACCAGGGTAGCGATAAGAGCTGCTATAATGAGAAAGGCTATACGCCAGGCGGAAAGCATGTTGTGATGGAATGGAAGAGAAGACAGAAAACGTGTTTGATAGGAATGATAGAAGAAGAGATTAAATAGGAATGGAAGCGTGAATGTGTGAAATGATGACAATGTGAAATGTGAAGAAGTGAAAAAGTGAAAAGATCCTTTCAAAACAATTCAATGGCTCTTCCCCCCAGCCCAGCCCTCCTGTTTCGGCCCCTGCTGCCCCGGCGGCACAGGGAGCCACTCCCACGCAACCTGCAGTAGCGCCAGTGGCAGTGCCAACACCAGCGGCAGCACTGACACCAGAGATGGTTCAGTGGAAGAAAAACGAAAGTTTGGCGAAGCATCTACTCACCCAACGTATCCCCGACTCAACTGCACTACGAGTACGAAACCTCGCGACTGTGCATGCCATGTGGGCTGAGATTGAGCGGGAGTATACCTGAAAAGGGGGCCTATGCTCAAACGGACCTTCGCACCCAGTTCCTGGAGTCGAAGCTCCCGAAAGGCAGCGACGTCTGTCAATTCCTGGATGGACTGCAGACGAAACGTGAGGAATTAGCATCTGTTGGCGTCATTATTGACGAGAAGGACTACCGGTCTACGATCCTCAAAGTCCCTCCCTGACTCCCTCGCCAACTTCGCTTCGAACCAGCTCACTGCTGCACGCCTCTGGAGCCCGACGAAGACGATAGACCCTGATGTGTTGATATCAGTCATCATGGAAGAATCAGAACGGCAGAGAGCGAAGCGTCCTACCCGCGAAAACGTCAAGGAGCGCGACCATGACGAGGCCATGGCTGTCAATGGGTCAGCCAAGCCGGCTGGAGGTCGTGCAGGGGCAAAGTCGAAAGGACGAAAGCCGCGTAAGCAGCGTGGACTCTGCTGGAACTGTGACGGCGACGACCACTTCCAAAACAAGTGCCCCCATCCTCCGAGGAAGAAAAAGGGCACCGCTGATGCTGCAAACGCTGCTGTCCAAGACTCAGACTCTGAAGGATGGCGTATTTGGAGTTGCCGATGACCTCTCAACTAGCGAATCCGACTTGTCCTGGGTTTGATATCTGTTGAGTCAACCAGCGACGAGGGCTCGGAAACGGGTGTTGATGTGAGGGACTTTTTGCGGGATGTTGGTGATGCTGAGGACGAGGCCGAGGATTGGTTTTCTGACTGTGGTGATGATAGCCCTTGGGGCGAAGGGTGGGAGAGTGAGGATGCCAACGAAGATGATGCAGGACATGAATGTCCGCACCATTGCTGTGAAGCCCACGCTGTCGCGGAATGCCACGAACCCACTGAGATCACCGCTAAAGTCAGTGAGGAACCAAACTCTACACGTGTAATCGAGCTATACGACTCTGGATGTACACGCCACCTCTCGCCCTACCTCGAACGCTTCAAATCTATCACTGAAATCCCCCCAAATCCATGACCGCTGCCAATAAACAGAGTTTCAACGCTGTTGGAGAAGGGGAGATGGTTATCGAAGTCCCTAATGGCTATGACGTTACCTGGTTACAACTTACCGAAGTTTTGTATTCCCCAGAGGTCGGCTATACCCTCGTGTCTATTGGACGACTCGATGAACTTGGCTTTGGGACCACGTTCGCAAATGGTCTCTGCACCATCCGTGACTCGGGTGGCGAAGTAATTGGCCAGATCCCCCGCTCCACCAAGGGCCTGTATCACGTCGTGCATGAGCGTCCAGACTCCGAGGAAGTGAATGCAGCCACGGAAACGGTTACCATGATGGAACTGCACCGCCGCATGGGGCATATCGCTCCCTCTGTTGCTCATCGACTAGCAGAAAATGGGCTAGTCAGTGGACTGAAGTTCAACCTCTCTGGAGATGAGCCGACCTTCTGCGAGTCCTGTGTTTATGCCAAGGCCACCCGCAAAGCCTATCGCCAAAGTTCGGGAGGGAGAGCGTGCCAAAGAATTCGGAGGACTTGTATTCTCCGACCTTTGGGGACCCGCTCCAGTTGCAACACTTCGAGGCCGTCGTTACTATGTTACATTCACGGACGACAAAACGCGACTCACTTATATGCACCTCCTACGTCAGAAGAGCGATACCTTCAGCGCCTATAAAGATTTCAAGGCCTGGTGCGATCGGCAGCTAGTGCCGAAGATTAAAATCCTCCATTCAGACCGTGGGGGTGAATATCGGGACAAGGAATTTACCTTGTATCTGAACAAGTCAGGAACAGTCCAGCGATTCACGGCACACGATACCCCTCAGCATAACGGAGTTGCAGAGCACCTGAACAGGACGATCTTGGAGAAAGTCCGGGTGATGTTGCACGAGAGCGGCCTCCCAAAGTTTTTATGGGGAGAGGCAGCACGACATGCTGTCTGGCTGAAGAATCGCACCCCGACGAAGGCGCTGGATGGCGTAACCCCTTACGAGGCAGCGACAGGCAAGAAACCCGATCTGCGAAATATTCGCTCCTGGGGTTCTCGTGTCCTGGTCCGCAAGGAGCGTGGACACAAGCTCGGATGGTGAGTTGAAGAAGGCCGTTGGATGGGAATTGACGACCAGACCGAAAATGCATGTCACGTTTACTTTCCGGCTACGAAATGTGTCGCGGTCGAGCATAACTACTATTTCCCTAAGTCTAATCCTGCGCCAACTCATTTCGAGGGGGAGGAAGAAAGTGGGTCACCGAGCAAAATGGTTCCGACGCAGCCTAGCATTCCAGATGCTGTGACAACTACATCAGAGCCCATCCACGCAAAGCCAACACCACCCCCCCTGCCTCACGTCGAGCCCGCAGCACCTATGAAACGCATCCGAAAGCCTAGTCAGCGCATACAGGACATTATCGATGGTAAAGCTTCAAGTTCTCACTGTCTGAGCGATCCCGCTTAGGGAATAGCACGGGTATACCCCGGGGTATCAGTGACCTCACCCATACCCGTACCCACATATATACCCATACCCACGATTGCGGGTACGGGTTGGGGCGCGGGTATGTGGGTTTGATACCCGTAGGTCTACCCATCACGGGTTTACCCGCGGGTATGTTGTGAATTACGACTACTTCTACTACAAAGCGTCAGGTTGGTATACATGTTAGCTACTGTACTAATCGAAGTGTTGGTCAATGCAGTCCCAGCCATCTGCAAGGTTCACCTCGTCGGCCCCTTCAATATCCGGGAGGGCAATAACCTTTGTGATGTCCTCATCTTTGATAAGGCCGAGCCCACTCCAAATTCCTAGACAGAGTAGCGCACGCGTTGATTGTGCCGAGAGCCGAGCACGAGTGTGCGAGAGTATGAGACGACCACGAGAGAACAAACGTTCGACGTCGACAGATGTTGCTGGATAAAATGAGCATCACATGAATAGAAAAAAAGCGGAAAAACACACCTGGAATACTTAAATAGTTCAGTGCCATGCGAGATAGGTGGGGATAAAGCCCTCGTCGCTCATGCCACCATGCAATAGGATCAGCAACATGTTCGACATCCATGCTGAGATAGCGATCAAGCTCGGAACTGAGGTCTGTGGCCGCCGGCGGGGCAAGGGCAGGCAGGGTGTCAAACATGTTTGATGACTATAAGTTATATTGTGAGTACATGAACAGAGAGGAAAAGAAAATGGATAAAATTGACATTACCTTCTTCGACTCATCGACTCTATTTGGCTGTACCTCGCCAGCAGCAACCTCAGCCTCGCTGGCGACATCATTGGCGTATGACTGCATATACTCCTCGCGCACCAGTTGTTCGGCGGTAACGATCCAGTCATCTTCCCAGCATGCCGTCTTGAAGTATGCTAACTTGTGGCGGGGATGAAGTACTGTAAGTAGATCATATGGTTTTTCAACACTGATGTTTCAGAGAGGGTACTAACTCGAACATACCCATTGCAATACGATACACCTCAGAACTATCGGTGAGGGAATAGTAGCGATTGAGAGTAGACTTGGCGAGGGACACTGCAGCGCGAATAGCTGGTGAGTAGGACCTGTCGCGTGAATATGTCGTGAGGGATTTGTTGATGTGATCCATGGCTGGAATGACAGTTGCGAGATTGGGTGTAGATCGAGAGAAAAACAGCGTAGCGTCTTTGAGGATCTGGATTGAGGTGAGAGTTTGTTTGTTTGGGCTTGCAGCACACACGTCTGCAGCGCTGAATGCTTACATACCTTCAAAACACTGCAGAGCTGCTCCACGATTTCCCATTCATGGTTGGTCAACTCGAACTTTCTCAAACCCAAGTCTCTGCACTGTGTCACTGTGTCCACAGCTTCCCTATGCTTCAATGCGTACTCCAACATGTCAAAGGTCGAATTCCACCAGGTCGCGACATCGCGAGGCATCAAGGAAACAGTCATCCGCAGATCACGAAGAATATTCTGCCATGCTGGGAGAATGATTGTAGTCGAGTGAATAATCTTATAGGCGATCCGTCGAAGCTGGAAGAGGTATTAGGAGTAAATCCAAAGGTTTGTGCAGAATATTGTCTTACTTTCACGAGAGCTAACTTCACTGGACGAATTGTCCGCTCCAGCTCTACCCTGTCTTCATCGCTCAATTCCTCAATCTCGTCGACCCACCCTTCATCATTATCCTCAACATTAGCCCCTCCTTCACTGTCTCCAAAATTCGCTCTGTCCTCCTCAGTCATCGCCACATCTTCTTCATCAAGACCCTCACTCAGAACATTCAAATCTGCAGCCTCTTCGCTCTCGAGTTCCTGCTTCTTGGCGTCAAATTGCCGGATCAGCGACTTTGCAATCAAGTTGACAACATGGAGAAAACAGCGGGTACGGCTCGCCGAGCCGTTGAATACTGGAACACGCATCTCCAGTTCATCAATCATCGCATTGTTATTCGAGGCATTGTCGCATGTCACGCTCAAGAGCTGCGGGGCCCATTAACATATTGTAAGTATAAGGAATATTGTCCATACCTTGTCTGCTAACCCAAAGTCGTCTAGCATCTTTGCAAACACAGTTGTGAGCTCGATACCAGTATGGGACTGGACAAGGATCAGCCGAAATACTCGTCCGTTTAAGGTATGTGAGCTACTCACCGTCGCCACCTCGAGAATATCTAATGGCATGCTCAGAGGTACACCCTTGTGCTCAAGGTGCACCGAGAACGCCACAAATGCACGATGGTTTGGCGAGGTCCATGCATCCGTTGTAAAACTTAGCATGCCATCGTGTTCCTAGTGAGTCCAGTTATCGTCATAGCACAATGTTAATGTATGGTTTGCTGACCTGTAACATCTTAGCTACCATTTGACGAGTGCGAGCAAAGATGAGCTTCACATCCCTGGAGACAGTCGAAGGAGAAGGTATGTAATATTCCGGTCTTCCTGTTTTCATGAGGGACTGAAAGTGTCTATCGTCTACTATTTTAAATGGACGAAGACTTTCTGAGACCCAGCGTACAATCTCTGCCCTAATAACTCTGCTGTCAGACGAGGCAACCTTGGACGAAGACATTAAACGCTCACCTCGTCTCAGTGTGAGTATGCTGCCGGTGAGAGTACACCACTTTCCCCTTTCCTTTTCTCTCGAACGCTGTAGAAGTCCGGTCATCAAAGGAGATCCAGAGATGTGGGCAATCGAGGTTGGTTTGGAACCACGCCGGTCATCAGAGGCTGACATGACGTGAAGCACTACCACTTCCGCTGGTGTCATGGAGAGAAATGTCAGTACGCTGGCATAATAGGGTAGAATGGACGTACTGACCATCGAAAGGGTAGGTGACGTCGCATGACGATGAAGAAACGTACATGGAGGGCACGATGAAGAAGCTCGCAATAAATGACGATCGTATAATGTGATTTGGATATAGTTCAAGATAGCTATGACGGCATGGAAAAATCTGGGGATGTCGAGGAGGGCGAAGAGAACGAAAGCGGCGAGTATGTTATGGAGATGTCAGCTAGAATGGGTATGATGATGATGTCGGAGCGCAGAGTGAAAGAATTAAACAGGGCGCGGCTATACGAAGTAGCTTAACTCAGTCGCGCGTTTGATAGCAATCAACTGTATGATATTCACCTATATGAAGTAGCTTAACTATGAGTGTGTGAGTGAATAGATAACAACAAGATAAGTGTAAGTATCTCACCTCAGTCGCACGTTTGATAGCAATCAACTGAGGTGGTCATGTGTCTACGAGCTGTATATATACGAGAGCCATCTATTGTGACGTGTAATCTGAGACCAGTGGCACAAGGAAAGTAAGAAAATACAAGGGAATACAAGGGAACAATAATAGTAGGCGTTTGGGCCTCCTCGAGTTGAATCGAGTGTTTCGGACGGTCAAACGGGTTGGACCGTCGTGCTGGGACCTTCGGTGCTCCCACGTGCTTGTTATTCCAACACTCCCCCTCAAGCCGTGCGGAGCCCGAGCTCGGTCGTGAAATGCTTGACTTTCGGGGAAGGGAGAGCCTTCGTGAACATATCGGCGATCATGTCGGCGGTGGGACAGAAAACGAGCCGTAATTTGCCGTCGTCAATGATCCAGTGGATGAAGTGAAAGCGGATGTCGATGTGCTTCGTGCGGGCGTGGTACTGGTGGTCTTTCGCGAGTGCGATTGCGGATTGGATTATCGGAGAAAAGGGTAGTGGGGTCGTCGAGGGGATAGAATAATTGTCCGATGAGAGAGCACAGCCACAGCGCTTCCTTCGCGGCATGCGTGGCTGTGACGTACTCGCTCTCCGTGGTGGATAGGGACACGATTTCCTGTCGTTTAGAGCTCCAACGAGACGGCACCGCCGTCAATAAGGAAAGTGTACCCTGACACTGCACGTCTGTCCTCCGCCATGCTTCCATCGGCATCTGCATAGCCTGTCAAGACGTTCTCAACTCCTCCATATGTCAGCCGCAAGCCCTTCGTCCCGAGTAGATATCGATAGACACATCGAACGGCTTCCCAGTGAGGCATCCCAGGGTTGCTGCTGAAACGAGAGACGGTGGTTACAGCGTAGGATATGTCAGGGCGCGTTCCAAGTGCTGCGTACATGAGTGAACCGACTGCTTCACGGTATGGGATGTGTTGCATTGCTGCGTACTCGGCTGAGGTGGAAGGGGACTGGGCTGTGGTAAGCTTGACATGAGGTTCCATTGGCGAAGAGACGGGCTTGAGTTCATCGAAGTTAAAACGCCGGGTGATGGACTCGATGTAGGACTTTTGGGAGAGTGCAATCGTGCGTGAGTCTCGATCACGGGTGACTTCAATTCCGAGTAGCCAGTGGAGTTCGCCCAAGTCCAGTGATCTCGACGTGTTCACAAAGCTGTGCCTTTAGCTTAGTAATCAGACCTTTCGTCGTGGCAGCAATCGTGCAATCATCGACATGCACGACTACGATCTCCAAGTCCTCTCCGCTGTGCCTCAAGAAAACGGCCTGGTCGACTTCGCACTGCTTGAATCCAAGACGATCGACCAAGATCTCGACGAGTTTCTGGTACCAACGACGTCCACTCTGCTTCAAGCCATAGAGTGTCTTAAGAAGACGACAGACCTTTCGGGGTTTTGAAGCGTATCCAGGTGGCTGACGCATGTAGATAACTTCGTCCGCGGTGAGCTCACCATTGAGGTATGCTCCTTTAATGTCGACTTGGTGGAGCTCGAGGTCGTGACATGCTGACAATGTGAGGACAGTTCGAATGGATGCGAGCTTTGCAACAGGGGCGTAAGTGTCAAAGTAGTCAACGCCTGGGACTTGCGAGAAACCCTGGGCAACGAGACGGGCCTTGTGGCGGACAATATTGCCTGCAGCGTCCTTCTTCGCTCGAAAAACCCATTTGGAGCCTACGAGGTTTGCTCTGTCCAGTAAGTCGACGAGTTCCCAGGTTCCTGCGCTTTGCAGTGTCGCTAACTCCTCACGAATACCTTACTCCCATTGCGGCCAATCAGGACGACATTTTGCCTTGGCTAGTGAGGCCGGTTTGACAGGCTACCCTGTCAGAATTATCAATAATACTGTGGCTACTGTAGATAGGTGGTTTTTTCACCTATCAGAATTTTCCCACGCTCTATTTCTTATCTATATTGCTCAAAGCTCACTCAATTATTTATGGATGCTTCTGGGACTGTTGGCCCATGACTATATAAGTGTCAGAGAGGTGCTCCAACTTTCTGATCTAAATAATATAAAGATGTGGCCATGTAGGGACCTTATCAGTAACTCAACAGAGATTGGATGATCAGCTGAGTACTACAGGATATATGGAGCTGATCCTGGATGTAAAAGTCACACAGGAGTGTATATGAACATATCTTAGAAGGGCTACATGTGTCTGGAAGAGACTATGTAGGTGGAAATACATGAAATGAAGTGAAATATACCCTTCTGTATACATGCTGATTGACCAAAGTTGTCAATACATCTGACATTGTGAATGAGTCATGTCATATCATACCTACACTAGGATCATACTGCCCTGAAGACATATAGGCAGGAAACTTAAGTTTCAGAAGGTAGGGGGGTAGGAGGAGACATAGAGGTAGAGCTACAGAGAGCCATCCTGTTGCCACAGGCTTTTGATATATTGCTTACATAGTAAATATACACCTGGGAATACCATAGCACATGTATCTTGCCTGAAGAATATGTCCATATGTTTAATTTTATGTTTTTAGGAGGCTATGATCTTTTTATCTACACTGGACACTTTAGGAGCTTAAGCTTCTTCTAGAAAACATTCACATAACTTCTAAGTGATGTTTGGAACCCTCCCAGACACTCTCCTATTAAACTACCAAAGTTCTAGACCCTTTTTGTTATGTTTTACACCTAAATCATGTCTTAGAAAGCTCATTTGGTTCAAATAAAATTATATAGGCAGTCAATTATGTTCTATTATGTACTAGGGTACTAAACTACTACATATGTTGCCACCAGAAGCAAGGGAGCAAGGGTGGTAAAGCAGAAAAGGCTGAAGAAGGGGGCCAGGGGCTGATATGTTATATTAACCAAAAGTGGTAATGTGGTGGGAGTAGTGGCCGCTTTTTTGCTTACATAAGCACCCAAAAAAGCGGTGGCAGTACCTACCAGCCACAGCAGCCACAGCCACCTCTCAGCCACCAGCTGAGTTTGAAAAATTTTCAACCATCCAGCTCAATCAACCCATTGCTACTCATCACACAATAAAAAACATATGAAAAAGTGGTAGCTTATGATCTGTGACATGTATATAGCCTAATCTACAAACTTAGAAGAAGAACCAATCAAATGTGGTGGAGAAATGAGCTGCTAGAGCTTGAAACATGTGTGGGAAGATTAGATAATGAAAACTCCGGCCTGATTTGGATATGTTTTGGGTGTTTTGACAAAAGGAAGTGTCTATTATTATGTTGTGGCTGTGATATCCCCTTTTGGTAGTCAAAAAGCGGAGCAATTATATAATAATAGACTATCTAATCATAGGTGATCTCACAACATAGATCAGTGCCTCAAAACATAAAAAATGGAAATTAATATACCAATGGGAAGGAGAAGCAGTGCTGGAGACTACTCACAATTATTGATAAAGGGAAGCAAGGAGGACCCTCACCAATTATGCAAAACTCCCTATCTACAGTAGCCACAGATTATGCATAACTCTGCCAGGGTGTGGTGGGTTTGAGGGCTTCAGCTTCAGCGATGGCATTGCTGATTATCATGGCGAGATCATGAGTTTCTTCTTCATCCATCATGGCGAGAATCTGCTCAGCTGATCCCTCCCCCTCAAACATAGAAGGCTCCTCAGCAACTGTCTGCATTTGGACTCCTCGAGGGATAGCGGGAATCTGCTGTGCAGAGCCTAGACCAACCGGATGTGGGTATCCATCCGTTTGGGACCTGGGTAACACCTAAGAAACCATTTAGGCGCTCGGGCACGATAGGGGCTCTCTCCCTACCCTGCGCTTTCGCGTTAGGCTCTCTGTGCGTGGTTCAATCACGTGCGTGACTGCTGACCTAAGTGGTGCCGGTCAACAGAGTGCTCGTCTCCTAAGATAGGAGCACTCGTCATGAATTATGTAAGCGAGTCTCAGTTCACAGTCAGAAAGAAACTCCACGGCCGGTAAATTCCGAACTTATCATATGATAGCTTCCGAGCCAACGGAAGTGAATCTGAATGTAACGGGAAACACAACATTCTCGTACCCATCCTGTGAACCAATGATTTTGTCAATGTCATGTCGGACGCTGTGGTATTCACGCCCTTTTCAATCATCCGTATTAGTGTCCAGGTGACATTGCACCCTTTTTGCATATTCTGTGCTGTGACATCCATCAGCACGGCGGCAATGGGGATCTTTGGCGGAAGCCTCCATCCCCTCCGTCAATTCAGCAAGCGGAGGTGGAGACGTGTAGGATTCTGAGGAGCACAATGGAAGTACAATGATACCTGGGGATGGCGGTCATTGGAACGTCCGAGTCAATGGTACGACACACCGAATCTCACAAACTTCTTTGTCATCTTCGAAGCCAACCCTTCGAGCTTGAAGCTTCAAGGTGGCCCCATTGAAAGCAAGGGTGTAAAACGTAGTGTCCCCTCTCGACGGTTAGTGCCTCCATTAAGGTTCTAACGTGTCCCATCTCGCGCTGTGCAGACTTGTCTCTCCTTGGCATTGACCTAGCAGCGCAAGTGACATCGCTCCACCTCATATCAACCTGATTGCGGTAGTTGGAGCTATTCCCTCCATGTACCAGCCTGTGGCCAGATTCCACCGACCACCCAACGTTAATGTTCTTCAACCTTTGTTTGCATGCAGGCCGACACGCATTTTGTTCACTCATCCACCTTGCTCTTCGATTCCTTCTTGTACCGATATCGTGCTATGGCCATCTATGATCTTCACTGGTTGCACCCCTGAGAGACGCTATCATGCACACGTCGTGGCTTTCACGCCGTTTTCGATCATTCATGGCCCATTGTCCTACTGTATCTACCCTCTTATATCATAGGCCGCTACACATTTGGGCTCGCCTAGGATCAAATTCCTGACTCGGTTTCGGGCGTGGATAAGAACGACTCTGGCTTGAGCATAGTAGTACTGGGAGATATCATACCGAAGTACGGTTGAATGGTCACAATCGTATAGCGAGTCAAGCAAGAAATGCGTACTGTATATTGTAAGTCAAATGAAATCGAGTTGGGATTGGTGGCCGGGACATAGTAACACTGGGAGTCATTCAAAGAGGTCCGTGATCCACTATGACGAGGTAGAACGAAATGTGCAGGACTATTTCAAGCTGGGGTCGCAGAGGCAGTAACAGAAGATGTCTATGCAAGGATAGTCCCTCCAGCATCGGCTCGTTGGTGTCGGCGTCGGCATATTCAATTCAACAACACCAACAACCATTCCCACCGTGCATATCCGGGACATTTTGGAGTTGCATCGGGGCACCGGGGTTTCCATGCACGGCTGACGTTGTTGCGGCTCCTCGAGGGGAGGTTTCGGTCTGTGATTGTGGCGCTGGTGGGGCAGTTGGTGTGTCGGGCTGTAAATGTGCCGTGCTGACGTTGGTTCCTCGGCCAGATACAGCACCTGGGTCGTCCCCTGGCTCCTGCGTATGTGCCTGATCCCTGGCAGGGATTGATGCCTTGCCATCTTGGAATGGTATTGGCTTGTTTGGCCGGGGTGGCTGTTGTACCCTCGCGGAAAGCTGTAGCGTCGGAGGTCAGTAGTCAAGCCCTCGTCTTCTAGATTTAAGTAGCAAAACCGAATGAAGCATAGGTGGACGAACAAATTGAGGGAAATGCATTGGCACAAAACTCACTGTTGTCATTTGCGCATGTGCCACGCGTGTAACTTTGGGCCAACGGTTGCTCTCGCGAGACCCGATCGCTGAGTCATCGTGTTGGGGCGGGGCCACCTGCGAACGCCAGAAGAGAGAACCTCTGAGCGAAGCAGAACGAGGCTGAGATGAATCCTCTGTGATTGGGCGAGTGGGCGTTGAGAACTGAGGAGGGCATATTAAACTACTGTGTGACCACTGACAATCGTGAGATGGATTGACTTACATGGGCAAGGGAGCCTAATTCGATATCCTCCAGATGACGCTGGGGTGCCCGTCCGGGGTGTCGAGATCGGGGAAGTCGCAAGCGGGACCAAAGTCCAGCCAGGCGACGCAGAGGGTTGGACTGCTCGGTGGGAGGTGGCCCAGAGGTTGCTAGGAACTACAAAACATGAGGTTGACAGGGGGAACAACCAGACATGACATACGTCAAACGTGTCCTCCACTAAACCAGCCCGGGGCGTCACACTGGGAACTGGTACAGCAGGCAACTGCATCATGGGGTACGTCAGCGAGCTCCGGTATCAACCAGTAACCAGCTACTCCACCACACCCTGGCAGAGTTATGCATAATCTGTGGCTACTGTAGATAGGGAGTTTTGCATAATTGGTGAGGCTTATCCTTGCTTCCTTTTATTAATAATTGTGAGTAGCCTCCAGCACTGCTTCTCCTTCCCATTGGTATATTAATTTCCATTTTTTATGTTTTGAGGCACTGATCTATGTTTTGAGATCACCTATGATTAGATAGTCTATTATTATATAATTGCTCCGCTTTTTTGACTACCAAAAGGGGATATCACAGCCACAACATAATAATAGACACTTCCTTTTGTCAAAACACCCAAAACATGTCCAAATCAGGCCGGAGTTTTCATTATCTAATCTTCCCACACATGTTTCAAGCTCTAGCAGCTCATTTCTCCACCACATTTGATTGGTTCTTCTTCTAAGTTTGTAGATTAGGCTATGTACATGTCACAGATCATAAGCTACCACTTTTTCATATGTTATTTATTGTGTGATGAGTAGCAATGGGTTGATTGAGCTGGATGGTTGAAAATTTTTCAAACTCAGCTGGTGGCTGAGAGGTGGCTGTGGCTGCTGTGGCTGGTATGTACTGCCACCGCTTTTTTGGGTGCTTATGTAAGCAAAAAAGCGCCACTACTCCCACTACATTACCACTTTTGGTTAATATAACATATCAGCCCCTGGCCCCCTTCCTCAGCCTTTTCTGCTTTACCACCCTTGCTCCCTTCCTTCTGGTGACAACATATGTAGTAGTTTAGTGCCCTAGTACATAATAGAACATAATTGACTGCTTATATAATTTTATTTGAACCAAATGAGCTTTCTAGGACATGATTTAGGTGTAAAACATAACAAAAAGGGTCTAGAATTTTGGTATTTAAATAGGAGAGTGTCTGGGAGGGTTCCAAACATCACTTAGAAGTTAAGTGAATGTTTTCTAGAAGAAGCTTAAGCCCCTGAAGTGTCCAGTGTAGGTAAAAAGGTCATAGCCTCCTAAAAACATAAAATTAAACATATGGTCATATTCTTCAGGTAAGATACATGAGCTATGGTATTCCCAGGTGTATATTTACTATGTAAGCAATGTATCAAAAGCCTGTGGCAACAGGATGGCTCTCTATGGCTCTACCTCTATGTCTCCTCCTACCCCCCTACTTTCTGAAACTTAAGTTTCCTGCCTATATCTCTTCAGGGCAGTATGATCCTAGTGTAGGTATGATATGACATGACTCATTCATAATGTCACATGCATTGACAACTTTGGTCAATCAGCATGTATACAGAAGGGTATATTTCACTCTATTTCATGTATTTCCACCTACATAGTCTCTTCCAGACACATGTAGCCCTTCTAAGATATGTTCATATACCCTCCTGTGTGAGTTTTACATCCAGGATCAGCTCCTTATATCCTGTAGTACTCAGCTGATCACCCAATCTCTGTTGAGTCACTGATAAAGTCCCTACATGGCCACATCTTTATATTATTTAGATCAGAAAGTTGGAGCACCTCTCTGACATCTATATAGTCATGGGCCAACAGTCCCAGAAGCATCCATAAATAATTGAGTGAGCTTTGAGCAACATAGATAAGAAATGGAGTGTGGGAATATTTTAATAGGTGAAGCAAACACATGAAACATATCTTAAAACATAACATTAGGACATTTTTGGGTGGAAGATTTGATTCAAAATTATGTAGTACTGATCTATGATCTATATTAGAACTATACTAGATACTTATGCAAGGGTGGAAAGGATGTGGAAGTGTGGTGTAGCAAAAATGAGTAAATCTCCTACATAGATGAACTAGCTATTGGTGTTCATACATTGTCCCATATCTCCGCTTCACCTATCAGAATTTTCCCACGCTCTATTTCTTATCTAAAATGCTCAGAGCTCACTCAATTATTTATGGATGCTTCTGGGACTGTTGGTCCATGACTATATAGATGTCAGAGAGGTGCTCCAACTTTCTGATCTAAATAATATAAAGATGTGGCCATGTAGGGACTTTATCAGTGACTCAACAGAGATTGGGTGATCAGCTGAGTACTACAGGATATAAGGAGCTGATCCTGGATGTAAAACTCACACAGGAGGGTATATGAACATATCTTAGAAGGGCTACATGTGTCTGGAAGAGACTATGTAGGTGGAAATACATGAAATAGAGTGAAATATACCCTTCTGTATACATGCTGATTGACCAAAGTTGTCAATGCATGTGACATTATGAATGAGTCATGTCATATCATACCTACACTAGGATCATACTGCCCTGAAGAGATATAGGCAGGAAACTTAAGTTTCAGAAAGTAGGGGGGTAGGAGGAGACATAGAGGTAGAGCCATAGAGAGCCATCCTGTTGCCACAGGCTTTTGATACATTGCTTACATAGTAAATATACACCTGGGAATACCATAGCTCATGTATCTTACCTGAAGAATATGACCATATGTTTAATTTTATGTTTTTAGGAGGCTATGACCTTTTTACCTACACTGGACACTTCAGGGGCTTAAGCTTCTTCTAGAAAACATTCACTTAACTTCTAAGTGATGTTTGGAACCCTCCCAGACACTCTCCTATTTAAATACCAAAATTCTAGACCCTTTTTGTTATGTTTTACACCTAAATCATGTCCTAGAAAGCTCATTTGGTTCAAATAAAATTATATAAGCAGTCAATTATGTTCTATTATGTACTAGGGCACTAAACTACTACATATGTTGTCACCAGAAGGAAGGGAGCAAGGGTGGTAAAGCAGAAAAGGCTGAGGAAGGGGGCCAGGGGCTGATATGTTATATTAACCAAAAGTGGTAATGTAGTGGGAGTAGTGGCGCTTTTTTGCTTACATAAGCACCCAAAAAAGCGGTGGCAGTACATACCAGCCACAGCAGCCACAGCCACCTCTCAGCCACCAGCTGAGTTTGAAAAATTTTCAACCATCCAGCTCAATCAACCCATTGCTACTCATCACACAATAAATAACATATGAAAAAGTGGTAGCTTATGATCTGTGACATGTACATAGCCTAATCTACAAACTTAGAAGAAGAACCAATCAAATGTGGTGGAGAAATGAGCTGCTAGAGCTTGAAACATGTGTGGGAAGATTAGATAATGAAAACTCCGGCCTGATTTGGACATGTTTTGGGTGTTTTGACAAAAGGAAGTGTCTATTATTATGTTGTGGCTGTGATATCCCCTTTTGGTAGTCAAAAAAGCGGAGCAATTATATAATAATAGACTATCTAATCATAGGTGATCTCAAAACATAGATCAGTGCCTCAAAACACAAAAAAAATGGAAATTGATATGCAAATTGGGTAATGGCAGGGGGAAGAGAAGCACAAGAAGCAGCAAGAAGCAGCAAGAAGCATCAAGAAGCAGGTGTCCTAGCATTCTCTGAGCTTATGCATAATTATGCATAATCTCCTCACAGTGAGCAGCATCCTGAATTATGGAAAACCACCTATCTACAGTAGCCACAGTATTATTCATAATTCTGACAGGGTAGCCTGGCTACTCACATCCAACAGAGCGTTGTGCTTCAAGATGCGAACAGTGGTTAATAGTGGTGCGAGAATCATGTCGAGTACTCACATCTTCTTCCGTACGGATCGGATCCTGTTGGTGGTGTCAGTGCCATCATACAATCCGTAACTGCATAGTCAAACGCACTGAAAATTTGACAACTTCCCCAGTAGCGGAACCCCATAATTTCAGGGTTTGGTCGCACGAGCCAGTAAGAATGAGCGTTCCATCCGGCGAGAAAGCAACCGACGTCACGTCCTTCCTGTGACCTCTGAGGGGACCAAAGATCAATTCACCAGTAGTGGCACGCCACAAGGATATGGTGCCGTCCTGAGAAGCCGTGCAGATGGTCTTCCCGTCTGGCGAATATGAAACTACGTGGATGTACGAATTGTGTTCGATGGGCCCGAGGCTCACTTTGCCTAATTCGAAGTCCCAGACACGCAGAGTGCCATCAGCCGAGACGCTCGCGATAGTCTTGCCGTCTGGCGAGAAAGCTACCGAAGTGACGCCCTCACTGTGACCCTCGAGTGGTCCAGTAATTGTTTCGGCGTTGTGGACGTCCCAGACACGTATGGTGGTATCTGCTGAGCCACTGGCAATTCTTTGCCCATCTGGTGAAAAGGTAACAGTACGAACTGCCTTAGCGGGGTCGTGGCCTGACATCGACTTGATATGTTGACCTGTCTGTGAGCTCCAGATGAACAGCTCGCCGCCATCTCCCGCTGTAGCAATGAAACTGCCATCTGGTGAAAACGTCACGCACTGTACCCAATTGGAATGTCCTTCGGGAACGTGAAGCGCGACTTGCCACGTCGTGCAGTCCCACACGGTGATGTGACGAAAACCTCCGCTGACTAATCGCTGCCCATCGAAGGAGATTGACAAGGACCAAACTCCACTTGAATGCGCCAGCTCCTTAACCTGTGCACCTGTCCGAACGTCCCATATACGAATTGAGCTGTCATCTGACGCGCTAGCCACATGCATGCCATCAGGAAAGTATGCGACAGCGTTGATATAGTTCGTGTGGCCTCTGAAAGGGCCGGTGATTGCGTACTCGAGTTTATCGACCTCCGTCATCTGGATCCGCTTATGAATCATGATGTAGACTAAAGGGATACACATACCAATGGTAAAATAACCTCCCTCGTTGTCGCATCCCACAGGCGAATGCATGCATCCCATCCAGCACTGACGAAACGATCCCCGTCCGGAGCGTATCTAGCGATTACCCCACCGTAGTGCCTTCGCAATGGACCTGCAACGAGCTCCCTGGTAACCAAATCCCAAAGGCAGATGGCTCCATCATGTGAGCTACTGAGCAGAGTCTGTCCATCTGGAGAATACTCGACATTTGAGACTGTATATGTGTGACACTTCAAGGGGTCCATTAGCAAGACGCCAGTTCGAGTATCCCAATTACGGATGGTGGAGTCAGCGGAGCCACTCGCAAGTTGCATGCCATCTGGGCTGTATGTAACGACACTGACGTAGTTCGTATGTCCTGCTAGTGGGCCGAGAACCAAGGTTCCTGTCCGGACATCGAAGATGCGAATGTTGCTATCAGTGCAGGCCGTCGCCAGACAGGTTCCATCAGGTGAGAACGTAACACAGTTCACCTCGTGAGGGTGCTCGGTAATCTCGACGACCTTTATCTTTCCCTGTGCATCCCAGATCCGTACCAGGGAATCCTTCCCTCCGCTTGCGATCGTTTCGTCGTCCGGCGAGTAACTGACTGTCAGCACCTTGTCTGAATGTGCTTCCCACTTTTCCCCGACAGGTTCCCCAGTGGTGGTGTCCCATATGCAAAGAGTGTGGTCATCACTTCCACTAACTAGCCTGCTGCCGTCGCGTGAGAAGGATATGGCGTTGACGAAGCACATACTGCAGTGCCCTGCCACCGTAGTTGACGGCGAGCCGAGCTTGCAAATAGGCCGTAGTACACGGCCAGCCGAGGCTGGGCCCAGCTCCAAGGAGCCACCGTGTTGGATGGGTGGGCCCAGTGGTATGGCAGGAGTACGTTGGAGACGGGTGGGCCCAGCTAGTATTCAGTAGTAGGGAAATTGTGA
>MU123808.1:0-105156 GCA_014904935.1 Melanogaster broomeanus | reverse complement strand
GTAATAGCGGACGTTCACATGAAAACGCGAATGACACAGGCATACCAATAGGGGTGTCGCAGACCGTCTGTTTCATGTGACAAGACCATGATGTCCGCGCGGGTTCTGGGGTTGATAGTATCTTGCTCGCGGCGAAGGTCGTACGTAGTGTACTGTGTTCGTACATCAGATCTTGCGAAATGACGAGTGAGTCTCGTTTGTCCTCCGAGAAAATTGGCTGGTCACCAGAATAATCGACTCCAAGGATTCGTTCGAGTAGATGGTCCTTGAGACGATCGAAGAAGTCCTGTATCAAATGTACTAATTTAGCGCTTAAACACAGTTTGAAGGGAAGAACGCCTACCTTTGTAGCTCGATCATCCTGCAATTCGCCAAGCCAGCCTGTAATATCTACGGGTGATCGCGAGGACTCGGCGATGTAATAATGATCAGCAGGTGATATCTGCGTCCGTTGCTGGCGTCGAAATCCTCTGCCAGTGGCAGTCGCACCGGCTCCATTTCCGGGCCCAGGAATGTCGGAGGTGGCCTCTTGAACTTGTGAGTTGACTGTACTGAGGACGTGTTTAACCACGCGGTCTCTTGCTTGCAGTCTGCTGATGATTGCAAGAATCGCATTCATGCGTCATGACTCAAGTTGTAGTAGATACGAGCGATGATTGGACTTGCGGTAGCAAACGGGTAGACAGGGACAACGACATGGTCTTATTATGGTCGAAACAGTACAAAACAACTAGCTGCAATCAAGATGATAAGCACACTGGCACTGAGGCTCGGATTGAGGAATAGCATACCTAATGGGTAGATTACCTGTCCGATGCCGCTGTGAGACAGAGCGAGAACCTTTCAGAACAACCCCGGGGAGGTCAAACAGGTCGTATAGGTGTCATATTGGATGCAAGTCAATGTTAGGCTTCTAAAGAGAACATACCTTATGATTTGCACGTTAGCTGTTCCCAATTCATGGTAGCAGCTTGGAGAAATACGAAATGAGTTTTGTGTTTGTTGGATGTTATCGATCATCGTGGTTTCGTCTTGGTGGAGGACGTCTGAAGGGCAGAAACGACAGTGATCACTTGAGCACGTGACTTTGTTGATCGAAACGCGTCGCGTCGATATCATTATCTCTTGCCTTCCACCACCATTGTATCCCCCAATTCTCAACGACTTCTCATTAACATGGTTAGATATAGTTATAACTCATCTAAATCTCCCTCTCCCAACAGTTCCGGTAAGGATGATCGTCACTCCGACAGTGACCCTGAGAGTCGCCTCTCCACACCATCGCGTGTCGTCAACAAAAACAAAAACGGCGCCTCCAGCACCAGTGACTAGACCAGCTGCAACAAGAAAGATAAAGTCTATATCTTCCAGGTAAGCACTGAGAATCATTATTGACCACCTTTCCAAGCTTTGTGAATAGGTCAAAGAACCCGTTGAAGGAGGGTGTTGGGAAAAGGCAAGTATAGTCTGTTATCGACCGACAGTAACTGATCCACATCTAGTTCCAATAGGAGATCGAAGCACGATTCGGATTCCGAGCATGACATGTGTGTTCATGCTGCACGCTGGATCCCTCGCGCATTCGATATGTACTGTAATCTTGACGAGGTCATCAAAATCTGTCTCCTGCTGGAGGATGAGGCTTCGGACTCTGATGACGACAATGCTGAGGATGAGAAGGCGAAAGCGGCACGTCGGAGGGTCCTTCAAAAGGTGTAAGTGCCATCTCTAACAGCATATATGCGCTCACTTAGTCCATTCCAGCGGTCCCGAGGCGATCAAAAGACACCAACGTGTCTTCGAGTACTTGAAAGAGTATGCACCATACCTGGTGAGTCTCCTCCGGAAGAAGAGTGAGCGCGAGAAGTTCAACTCACTTCTAAACGATGTAAGTAACATGATGATTAACTTGACCAACTCAACCTAGTAACACGCGCTGCTGCCCGGCGCGCTCGCCTTGCAAGCTCGCCTGATCCTCCTGCCCAGGCCATAGTTGGGAGCCCGCTGTGTCATACACCTTCGAGCCCGGCTGCTCCACTGACGCCGTTGCCACCTTCATCACCATTGGTCCAGCCTCGTCGCTCTCCGCCACCACACTCTCCCCCTCCTCGAAACGTTCCGAAAGGCAAGCGAGAGCAGATGGAAGACGTTCCGGATCACTGGGACACTGGTAGTCCATTGAGCGAGGCGCTGAACGGAGACACTGAAAACGACATCCAGCAACCACAGCCAAAGCGTAAGAAAACCTCCGGCGGCCGCAAGGGGACTTCCAGCGCTGACACGAGGAAATCTAGCCGGTCGAAGAAGTAGACTCGGTCCATTACTTTCTGTGCACGGTGCACCCGTTCCTCGCAGTCCTGAATTTTCTTACTGATCATCACGTCTGCCTAGCATTCTTTCATTTTCTCACTTGCTGCGTTTCAAGTTTCGGCAGTCGCTTCGTTTCCGTCGAAGATTCTCGTCCATGAAATTCCAGTTCAAGTTGTTTGGACCTCACTCCAGCACGTTCCGACTCTGTCGCTTCACTCTGCTCGTACCATCACCTGTTCCGGCGCATTACTCACTCCTAGATCCTAAGTTGTATTACCCCCTCGCTAGACGCATGTATTTGGTCAGATTACAATACCGTGCAATATATTGCATACTTGTAATATGGTGGCATATCTCAAAAATTGATGCGATGAAGTGAATATAGGAAATATCGCGGCACATCTCGAAGAAAGGGATTATCGAGAAAGCGTAAAACGTTCGAGAGATATCGACACGACGCTGAATCGAACGAAAAAATCGATTACTGAGATACAAATATCGACCTAGGCTTTTCTCTACAGTTATCCTGACTTACGCTGGCGTCTATGACTCATATCTGACTATATCCGAATCTCGGTGTCCTGCAAATTTGGTGATGAGCCTCCAGGGTATGTGCTACCCAAAGAACGTTAGCTCAGGCTGTAATTTGACAGTCTGTGTAGGCTTTACAGTCCCATCCTTATCGCAATATACTTACTAGTAGACGCTGTCAAGGGTGAGTGGCATTAGTACATCAAACGTAACGGGATATGTGACTCCTTGCCCCATGTTACCCCAAGTCCCCACTGGTCGACGTCCATCCAGGTAAGTACCGTAAGACAACATCCCTGTTAGCTCCGCAACTTGTCTAATATATCAGACTGTGACTTGGGGATCAATAGTGATGCATCGGTCCCACAAAGCACCTCACAAACCCTGCTTAATCAGTAAAACAAGCTTAAGGTTGGAACGGTAGTCCCCTTCGATGTAATCTATATATTAAAGCATGCGTGTAACAACATGACATGGCGTGCCGTCCTGGCCTCAAAAACGTCCTACCCAGGGACTGGGTTTGCGCCGATCGCAAAGCCTTCTCCCCGTGGAAGCAAGGCATCGCTGGAGGTCACGTAGTCCACGATATCCGTCAGCACTGGCATGATGTCCTCCAGCTGGACGGGGGATCAGGTAATCAATTATATTATTACAACACACACAAACCAGGAGAAACAATGCATAACCTTTGCTCATCCGGCTCATTGGTACCTGCATATTTCGCATGATCATATGGCCCTGCGTGCTAAACGCCCTGGTTCATTTCCGAGGCTCGACACCTGAGACACAGACGGATCAGTCGGGCTGACAAATTGGGAACAAACCTGAAAACACATTGCGCCTGGGTTGTCAAAAATGTAGTATGACATATTCATTAGCAAATTAATAATGAATTGTTTGCTGTACAAACTAGCTTTGGTGACCCGCGCTTGCGCGGGTATGTAAGCTTTGGACTGGACCCGCGGCCAATGAGATTAAAGAGTTGTCGACCGAGCTGTTTTCTTATGTTGAACGTGTTTTCGGGTTTGTTCCCAATTTGTTAGCCTGACCGATCCATCCGTGTCTCAGGTGTGACCCGCAAACCATCGAAATGAACGTTTAACCTGCATGTTACGGTCACCTTAATGAAGGTATCTGATTGGCTGACTGCACGAAGGACTGCCCAAATTGTGAGCTCCAAGCGACAGATTTACAGACTAACCATACGGGGCACCATTCTGGTGCCAGAATGGTGCGCTTAATCTGCAGATCAAGTTGTTCATCTGTAGATATTCGCCAGATGCATCTTATCATCCGCACGTAGCGACCCATCCAGAGCGGAGATATGTATGGTTTTTTGACCGAAGCTTCTGTATAATAATGATATGTAGAAGACATGATACTATGTAATTATTTACTGGCATGTACAGGGTGTGCCAGCCTGGTCCCTGGACAAGTAAAATCATCATGTCACTGGCGCTTGTGAAGATCAGTACTTGATAGAACGAGATCCAAGTGCATGTATATACAGCTTTCCGATGAAGTCGCGAGGTTGAATCTAATCTCAATGATTAATGAAGGGAAAATGTGGTCACATATAGTGACGCAAAGATGTACATAACTAAATTCGAACGGTGACCAGGCCAAAGACCGTGAGAAGGAGAATGCCAAGAACACTGGCCTGAGTCTCACCACCAGACTGCCGCCATCTGAAAAGCTACTGAAATGAACGCTTACATTCAATGGCTTACGGTGTTTACATGACAAGATTCTCTGTTCTGATTGGTGGAGAAAGTGTTGGAACTCCAAAAATGTCTAAACCTCGAAGCTATTCCAAACTTGGCGTCCAGAACCATGCATAAATGTACATTTTCTGTGTTTTCACTTTTCAGCTAATCCGCCACCCTTTAAGGCGCCAGTACTTTAAATACCAAACGTGGTGGGCATTTCTACTTCTACACCTCCAGAATTGCACCCTCTTATGTCTAACAAATCGAATTCGTTCAGTTCTTTTCCTCTTCTCCCCCTCCTCGATGCGCTCATCGCCAGGGGATTTACAATTGAGCAGATCATTGAAGGCAACACCAGTACTGGAGAACAACAATTGCTGTTCTCGTCAACTGCAGAGGCTGCGTCCTACAACGCATATCTACACCAAGGAGGAAATAATTTGATGGGCTTGGGAAGCCCCTCCTCCTCGGCAGGATTGACCACACAATATTCCAACGGTGGGTAGATGTAGGGACCTAATTCATCACCGTTATGTAACACCTTCCATGCAGCTCCGAATCAAGATGACGGACATGTTGGCGTCGGTGACTTTCATGCGGGCACAGCCGCGCAAAGCAGTGCGACAGTAGTGCCAAACCAAAATCATGCTCCCCTCACCTTGCAGGCTGCCACACACGAGCATACTTGCCAGCTGTCCGGTGATAACAAAGAGAGATCGATGGTCCAATGCCCCTGGACAGGGTGCATCGATGTTCTGAGGCGGAGGAACATTCCACGACACATCCGTTCTGTTCATTTAGGTGTCAGGGTGCAGTGCGGGAGGTGCGGAAAATTATTCACCAGGAAGTGGGCGTTGGAGAACCACATCAAATCTAACAAATGTAACCGCTTGGTCTGAGACTCTTTGTACAGCTTCCGGTATGGAGTGGAGAGAGACTGGGGTAGCGTCGACAGCGATATTCCTGTGTACGATACTGCGTGAATGAATGTACGGGCGCATGACTGTGTTCCACGGATAAAAGGCGTACGATGTTAACTTATAATTGTGTCAAGTTTTGACATGGAGCCCGAGTCTCAGAGAGCGTCCCCGAATATAGTCCTGAAATTTTGCGGGGGATCTCAAAGGACTAGCCAATTCATACAAGTAAATTGCTCCGGAATTGCTAGTTAGTACTTGAGAGCTTGAAGAGTAGTAACTATAATCCACACACCTATTAGCCAACACCGTTAAATATTGCGTGACCGAGTAACTGACGTTGCTGGTGTGACGTCATGTACACCATGATATACATAGTTCCTTTGTAGCTCTATCCGCTTTGATGACTTACCTCGTGTCTTTGTTTCTCGCTGAGAACGCACGAAGAGATATCGATCTGACGAAGCTTGGAACCCAATATCAAGTGATAAATCTTCCCTTCAATCTTGGATTCTTGGAATAGTTCCACTCTGCGTTGGCGCATTCGCAGCGAACGGACGCGTTAGACTATAATCGTGTCTTCTTCCTTTACTCGTCGCATCACGGAGTCTCCTGATATAGGTGACGAGGAATACTGGACTTCAAGCGCTGGAAAGTAATCATTACTATCATGAACAAGTTAAAGATGGGGATGTTTCGCAGGTATCCTTGGCGGGTGGGATCGGATGACTTGTAGAGAGGGAAATGCCAATGACCGAGCAGCTCTGGAGTTTGAAAGAGCATGGCCAATAAGCTATAGCTTCTTGAGTTGTAAAAGCTACTACGCAAAAAACTAGTGTTCGGATTTTGAACGTAGCGTTATATGATAATATGGATGGGCCTACCTAGACGAGCTTAATGATCTCCCGTGCAGAGGTTCGAAAAGTACAACAGCAGAGAAATAATGATAGCGAAAGGAACAGACACAGTAAGCCGAGAACGAATTGTCGTGCTAGATCTCCGCAGTCCGCAACATGTCTGCGAGGGAGTTGTTCATCTGCTCATTCTTGGCTTTCTTCACTTGATGCTTGGCCTGTGCCTTCTCAACCCATACTGTCAGTGACCGAGACCGCTCTAGGCTACTGGATGATAAAACATACCTGAACCTTGTCACCTGGTCATCCATCACCATTCTGCACTCGCCGTCGCGAGAAATCCTCCCAGGAAGATGTAAATTCCCGAATGAGTGCGTCAACTGTGTCTCAGTTGTCTACCCTCATACCATCATATGGCGCCTTCGCCCACTTTTTGCTCGTCTTCGTGTCTCCTCCAAATATCTCTTTCGGCACCTCTACCACGCAGTACACGAATCACGAGCTCTGCTGCTCCGGCGACGACAATGGTGACAGCATATGATGATCGAGAGTCGTGAGAAGGGCGGCGAGGTGGGCGACAGATGGGGGTTCCAATAGCTTCTTAAAATTGAGAACATGAAGCTCCGCCCAGCTGGGGACATGACGAGTTAGACATTGTGCAGTGCCATTATTGACACCATGGACCGGAAATGGCTCGCTGTGGGTGCACGGTGTCGTTAGAGCGCACCGATGGTGTATGCGACTCGGACGCCGACTCTGTCTGCCAACACGATGGCTTCTCTTCCGGAAGAATGCCGTATGTAGACTAGAAGGAACTCGTGTCGCGATCCAGATGTCGCCTTGCAATGCACGATCCGTCGAAGATGGCAGTCGTTGCTGTCTGGGAGAGCTTGTATGCTGCTCGCCCATAGGAGTAGTGTACTCCAGTGGAAAAGGCGCAACAGGAAATGACGCACGTGAGGATGAGCTGTGACCGGTTCCGCTCACGAGCTTCTTGAGCCCAATCCATGAGAGTAAGCCCATGGTGAAAATGTCCCAAGGTCGAAGTCGTGGAAAGGTGACCAGAGAATTCAAGGGGAGGCGTCAGTCTGGCGGTGCGAGTGACTTCAACTGGCAGAGTGAGGGATCAATTCAGTTGACCACCATTATTATAAATGGATAGCTTTGAGATTCAAAATACTAGTGTTGCAATCAGAGTACCATGCCATGATCATCATGATGACCACGTTGGTGGGAGGCTCGGTCACTCATCACTTGAAACCACGATAACGTAACTGCAGCTATCCATTACAATTGCCTTGCAACATATTCTGTCATGCTGGCACAGAATTCTACTCGAACAAGTCCCCAAACAACCTCCCTTCAATTACGACGGCGATACTGCTGCTGAAGCGCTGACAGCCAATCCATTCGCACCGGGATCCCTGAGGCCTGAGGCCTGAGGCCTGAGTACTGAGTACTGAGTACCGATCCAAGTCCATCGCCGTCACGGTCATATGGTCAGCGGTATCCATCACCACCCAAACCAGCTTACCCACCTCCCCCAAACCCGTCAACCGCGTACATGCCGCCACCTTCCACCTCCGGTAGCCCAGGCATCTCCATTCTACTCGACTTCAACGTCGCCTGCCTCTTCGGCGTCACTACCCACTCCACACAGTATGGAAGATCACACCGCCAAGACCGTTTCGGCTTCATCGACACCAGAAAACACGGTGGGAGAACGGGACATACTCGCACGGTCTGCTCTACTAGTAAGAGGTTCTCGGAGTGCTTGACCCTGGCTGTTCCACTGAACATAGCCAGATCCAGGGTAGATGTTACACGCATGATGGACGCTAGCTATATAGGTTTCACAGTCCCGCCCTTATCATGATATACTAGACGCTGTCAAGGGTGAGTACCTCAGTGCGCGGATCAGTACATCAAACGTAACGAGATATGCGTCTATTTACTTAGGAACTAGTCACTTCTCAGAGGATCCGTATACTTGGGCATACAGCCTGTAGTCGTGCTTGAGCAGTACTGAAACGTGGACTTCCTGTCCAGGAACGATAATCCGTGAACAGCCCAGATGAGGCCTGCAGAAAGTGAGAATAAATGTCCCGACAACGCAATGGGGACCCACTTATGTGTTTTTCTTTCCGAATTGTAGTATAGCAAGCGTTTGAGGGGAAGTAATTCGAGAAACCACCACCCCCATCTCAAGGAAGGTGTTATTGGTTTCTCCAGATCGCTGATGGTCCACTGGAAATCTGCAGGTTTCAGATGTAGCCCAGCTGCGGCGGCTTGGCTCCGCATCCACAACAGAGGGATGTCGCCAGACCGAAGCTTTGTGTTACTTCTGTTACCACCACCACTGGGACCTTGTACGTGAGAGTCACGCAGAATTGCGCAGAACCAAACTTACACATCCGAGTGAGTACCTACAAACCAGACCTCCTTGATGTGATCGTCACTGGTCATTTTGGACACCAAACAACCAGTGAAGACCACATCAAGGAGGTTTGGAGTGGTTCACGGTAGCCGGGACTGGGAGTTTGGACGTAAGAATGGCACAGAATCATGTGAAACCAGACTTACACCCTATCCGAGTCAGTAGCTGCAAACCAGGCCTCCTTGATGTATTCATCGTTGATCGTTTCGGATCGACCACCGAAGGCATATTCAGGGAGAAACCCGACTCGTCGCTCGTCCAAAGCAAGCGCATGTCGGAAGTAGCAGATATGCTCGCACGACGAAGTCGTACAAGGCAGCGTCCTGTTTCGGCCGATGCCAATAGACGAAATAGTATCCCTGTGAGGTTATCCAGTTCAGGCGATTAGAGCGTCGAAATATATGTACATGTAGACTCACCACACCCCGACGAAATGGATTCGGACGTTCTCATTACAGAACATATTCTTGAACGCTTCGGCCACCTCAGCATGATGGGACTTTTTACTTGAAAATAGCTTCGTCTTCCATGACTTGTATGACTTCAACAATGCATCAATTTCGGCGGGCAGACCAGCCACATTTGATTCCCCGTCATCTGACTTTGAGTATAATTTGAAAGCACTGCACATAAGTCAGACATGCACCGAAACAAGACGGACAACAAGGCCTACAGGGCATTAGCCCATAATGTCCGACCTTTAGGATCCGAGGTGAGATTGACATCATATGGTTGAAGAAAATGGACCCACTCGAGCAATCATGCCAGCCAACGCTCGAACCTGGTAAGCACCACGCAAAAACCCTTGGGTCATCGTCAGACATAATTTTCATCTTACATTCGAATATCTTGCCGAATAGATATATCCTATCACTGTCCCGATAATTGTCAGAAAGCTCCTAGGCCACTGGTGCAATACGGAGCTGCATAGCATGTTGGAAATATCGGCCGAGTGTACGAACGATGTCACTCGTGAGAACATTTCGTAGAGTATATAGGTGGATTTTATCTACGCGTTATACCCCATCCGTTTTGCAAAGGCTCCCACCGTTTCCTCGCAGCCTAGCCAAACGTACCCCGTCGTAACCGTGTCTACAACATAGCATTCTGCACAATCTGACTGTACAGTTCGACGACGTTCGTATTCTGTGAAAGAGATTGAATCACGCGCCTCCGCCTGAAAATCCGGAATGTCGACTCACCTTGGTACCGAAATGCTTCGATGTGCCATCGATACACACCACGAGGTTTCTACTCGTGGTGTGCATCGATGGCACATCGAACTAGTAGAAGGCTCGGTGACAATACATTTGCAAATAGGATTTTTTTTTTTTGGTATGTGCTCAGGCTCTGGCGTGGCCATTGGACATTCTGTTATGTGCTCAGGCGCTGGGCCGGGTGTTCAACGCTGAATCTACTAACTAGCGGCCGAGGCGTAAGAGGCGCTGGGGATGAACGTTCGAACGGAGAGGATGATGATTCCGAACTTACACTGGAGACAAGGGCAAATATGTACAAGGACAACGCAGTTACTTGGCAATCTTTAGGCGCAGTCCAAAGGTTGTAGAAAAAACGTTGAGATATAGATATAAGATCACTCGAAGTGTGGCCTACAAGCTTACCTAGGCTCCTACAACTAGCATATATACCGCCTGCGATACTGAATATAAAGTATTCAGTATTACTACCTTTTGGCGTAACGGTCTAAGCGGACAGCGGTCTGGATCGCTTACAATATTCTCCTATACTACTAATAGTTTGCCCATCTACATACCTATAGTTTAGGGGGTAGGGGCCACAGTACTCGCGCAGCTTCAAATCAGCAGAACACATGCTGTGCCCCGCGCACCCATGTGTGCAAACGCAGACGTGACTTGGGTCGCCTGCATACGTGCACATCGTCCGAGTTGCGAACTCGGTCCTTGGCAACTTGAGTCCAATAAGTTCTGCGATCGAGTTGATGGCATTGATGACCCGCTCTTGACCCGCTCGCAGCTTTCTCTTCTAACAGCCAGGTCTTTCCTATTTCACACACTGAGGGAGAAGGGAACATTGATCCTGTCGGTAGCAAGTGTCAGCCGCTTCAGGCATTCAGGGTGCCATAGGGTTAATATCACACTGGGATATTATATGATAATGCAGATGGGCCTAGACGAGCCTAGTGATCAGACTGTGATCTCTCGTGCAGAGGTTCGAAAGGTACAACAGCAGAGAAATAATGATAGCGAAAAGAACAGACACAGTAAACTGAGAAACAAATTGTCGTGCTAGATCTGCACAGTCCGCAACATGTCTGCGAGGTAGTTCATCCGCTCGTTCTTGGCTTTCTTCGCTTTATGCTTGGCCTGTGCCTTCTCAAACCATACTGTCAGTGACCGAGACCGCTCTAGGCTACTAGATGATGAAACATACCTGAGCCTTGTCACCTGGTCGTCCGCCACCATTCTGCACTCGCCGTCGCGAGAAATCCTCCCAGGAAGATGTAAATTCCCGAATGAGTGCGTCAACTGTGTCTCGGTTGTCCACCCTCATACCACCATATGGCGCCCTCGCCCACTTTTTGCTCGTCTTCGCGTCTCCTCCAAATATCTCTTTCAGCACCTCCACCACGCAGTACACGAACCACGAGCTCTGCTGCTCCGGCGATGACAACGGAGACAGCATATGTCGATCAAGGATCGTGAGAAGGGCGGCGAGGTGAGCGACAGACGGGGCTTCCGATAGCTTCTTGAATTTGAGGACATGAACCTCCGCCCAGCTCGGGATATGGCGAGTTAGACATTGTGCAGTGCCGTCGTGCGACAATTTGACCCTATCTCGACACCGCGGAGCGGAAATGGCCCACTGTGGGTGCATGGTGTCGTTGGAGAGCACTGATGGTGTCTGCGACTCGGACGCCGACTCTCTGTCTGCCAACACGATGGCTTCTTTTCCGGAAGAATGCCGTATGTAGACTAGAAGGAACTCGTGTCGCGATCCAGATGTCGCCTTGCAATGCACGATCCGTCGAAGACGGCAGTCGTCGCTGTCTGGGAGAGCTTGTATGCTGCTCGCCCATATGCCCACAGGAGTAGTGTATTCTCCCAGTGGAAAAAGCGCAACAGGAAGTGATGTACGTGAGGATGAGCCGTGACTGGTTCCGCTCACGAGTTTCTTGAGCCCAAGCCACGAGAGTAAGCCCATGGTGAAAATGTCTCCCGAGGTCAAAGTCGTGGAAAGGTGATCAGAGAAGGGGAGGCGTCAGTCTGGCGGTGCGAGTGGCTTCAACTAGCAGAGTGAGGGATCAATTCAGTTGACCACCATTATTATAAATGGATAGCCTTGGGATTCAAGATACGAGTACCTTGATCATGACCAAGTCGGTGGGAGGCTCAGTCACCATCACTGAAAACCACGACAACGTGCTATGTTTTGGCTTGTTAGGTAAGCAGCAGGGGTATGGCAGATAGCCAGCATGGAGGCTAAACGTTTGACCACTGGTGCTTGACCCAGATGGCCCTTCGACTCGAATAGTGTGAACCGATCGACTTAAAAAATCTACAAGTTTCTGTACGGTGTACAGCCATCAATTACCACAACTGTAACCGCTGTAAACCATCGTACATAGTTTCAGTCCACGAACGTCTAGAACGGATACTATGGGATGTTGCAAGCCTCGCGCGGATATACTGAACACGCTGTGGCCCACTCAACGCTCGCTACACATGTAGGGCGGGAACAGCTGACAGTGACGTAGAACGCAATTTGAAAACTTGGACAAGGCATGTGAGGCATGACGACGAGATCAGACTTGGCCTCCTCTCGAACAGCACGCTGCAGGGTGCACAAGCAACCACCAAGTAAGTAAAGGAATGGGCGAGACTCACAGATTAACAGATTACACTATATCAACCACACACTGTTGTAATGGAGATCACGAAGGATCCGATATACAGCTGCGATCTCCCTATCCCGGCGTGGACCAGGTAATATACGGGCGAGGACGTGTGCCCACGCAGGCGTCATCCATCCCGGATCATGCATGCGGCAATACTCCCAGAATTCGGGGTAAAAGCCGGCGGTCTCCCAATCGATGATAGCAGTGATCCTAGAGCCGTCGACGAGAATGTTGCGAGGGAGGAGGTCGCCGTGGGTGAGGTAGACTGGGACCTCTGTCGGGAAGCAGCTGAACAGCTCGTCCACGTACTCGGGTCCGCAGAATTCGAGGAACGTGTTGCGGTAGTGTTCGAGGTACTCCTTGATGTTGGAAAATGCGCTTGTAGGGTGCCAAGGGTAGGGCATGAATCGGTTGTTGTAGGGACCGCCGGTGAGGGACCCGAGCGTCGTGCTCGTGTATGAGCGCATCTCGTTGAGAACAACAAGTAGCTGATCAGCGATGTGGTCGAGTTCGGTGGGGGTCATGCCGTCGATAACGGTATCAAGAGGCACGCCTGGGCATTCCTCCATAAAGAAATACCAGACACCCCTGTTTCCGCAGTCCCAGGGCTCGACGAAGGTGTTAGGGAAGGGGGCGTGATGCAAGACGCGGGGCGTAAGAATGGAAAGGCGTTCATAGCTGAACTGCAGTGCGCGGACTTCTGCGTCGTGGTCCCAGCCGAACTTGACCAGAATCCCGGGCGCAAATCTGGAGACGGGTTTGTCTCCACCAGGATTGACGCGCTCCAAGATGGTAAGCTCTTTCGAGCTGGCTGGTGAAGGTATAATCACCCCCGAGGTGCTTACGGAATCGCCGGGCTGAGCAAATGACAATGAATATAAGTAGACGATATGGAGGGATTGGCAAGGGCTTACCATCACTAAACGAAGGTGAGCGAAAACTAGGTGGCGTAGAGGCGTTGAATGTTGAACGTTATAATCAATAATGCCAGTGGCGCTGCTAAATATTCGCGGGGTGTGACGCAGAGCGTAGACACGACCTATGATAGCTGGGGAAATTCAGCAACATAGCTGCCGCAACCAGTACAAAACTCGCCTATTCGAGGCTCGAGCCCCCACTTCGCTTCTGACTGCATCTGCACTGCGAAGCTCTATACCCCTTTGCCATTTCTTTGAACTCGTTTCTACTCTACCACTCTCGGTGACTCTCGGTGAGCCTGTCCCTTGCCACCCACTATGTTCCCCTATCTCACTCCCCCAAGACATGGCTGCTGCAGCTCGTCGTCTCGCCATCAACCCGTACGGTGATCAGTACCCAGATAACAACAGCACGAAGGAGGTCGTGCTCCAGGCAGACGGCCTGGAGGCCCAGAACCCCGACGACCGTCACGTCCTCCTGTGCTGGACGAATGGGTCAGATGCAGAGGGGCGTCGCTACATTCAGGTCATCCACCTCTCCGGCGGACCAGGCAACTACAACTTCTACACGCCACAAGTCAAGATGGACTCCGATGAGTCCTGGAAAGCGAACACATGTTACGTGCTCGGCCAGTACACCCGGGCGCAGCGTGACCAGATTATAGCGCTTGCGAAGGCAGTCCGGTTCGACAAGAGGTCACGTATCAATAACTGCCAGACCTGGATGCACGACGTGGTCGAGGCCATGGTCAATGCCGATCTCCTTTCAACGGCCAAGTTCGACGAGGTCAGTGCTGGCGTTCCGCTCAAGGAGCGTGTTCCAGAGCTCCCAGAAGACATTGCTTAAGCTCGTTGACGCCGTCAAGGACCGCCCAGGTAGCGTACTCGATTGTGCCCCCTCTCCATCTGCGCCGTGCTCACACAGGTCCCCAGCTGAGCTCGCACGCGTGTTCCACATAATTCTTCACATTTTCCTGACTGTGTTAGTACGACATGGAAGTAGCAACTGATCTGGGGATGTATATGCTCAATACCATATTAAAATCGCATACGGCGTGTTAACGTTCGTGATCAACTCAGATAACCATGTTCCACAACGCACTCGTGAGTGATCGAGCAGTCTCCCAGACAGTGAGCACTGCTGTCACGGCATGTGCCGTTCCACTCCACAATCCGTGGAGTTGGCAGACCGAAGCGTGTCGGTCTTCAACTTGCTGCTCGGTAGATTACATGAAATCTATAGCGCGTTTCCGTCCGCGTGGCGGTCCCACCACACCGTGACCACCAGAGTCATCCATCTGCACATCGTCATCGTGGGGCGTATCCGCAGCTGGGGGAAGTTCCTTGACGATATCAGGTGCTGGTTTCTCCACCCACACTTCTTCCTCCTCTTCCTTCTGCTTCTTCCGCTTCTTCTTCGGTCGATCTCGTTCCTTGTTTTCTCGACGAGCCGATATTAAGAGGGACTCCCCGCCCCCTTCATCAAGATCAAATGATACGAGAGCGCCGCCCTTCGGCTTCTTCACTTTCTTCTCCTTTGGCGCGGACGCTTTGCCGTTCGCCGACTTCGGCTGTGTGTCCCGAGGGATGAATGTCGGTTTAAAAGTGGACAAATCGACTTCTTCAGCAACAACAGCAACTGCTTTTGCTGAATCGGCGGCAGTCGTTTGGGCAGCTACTGGACTAGGGGGCTGCGGGGGTATCGGGACATCAACCTCGTCCTCCCGGGCCTTGTCATTGCTTTCGTCATCACTGCCCTCGTCATCGCTCGCGAATATGGCTTTGAAGATATCCATTGAAGGTCGTTCGTAAGTGAGGATGTCATCTCCTTGACCATCATCTTCCCCAAGCCCAATGTTCGCCAGGTCCCGCTTGCCACTAGGACCGCTAAGACCCGTAGGCACGTCAGCAGATGGAATCTCACCACCAACCGCTCCGCCCGCATCAGCTGCAAAGTCTGTGCTTTGCGATGCAGCGGCTGACGTCGAAGCCTCATGTGTTTCTACGTGTATCTCTGGGTCTGGATCCTTGACACCAAACCGCTTGCAGAGTAAACGCGCAGGTTGCCATGGTGTGACCTCCCTCGTCATCAGACCATACATGCCCAACCGGGCAGCGTACACCTTCGGATCCTCTTCTTTCACCTCTTCCTTGTTCTCCTCGTCGTTTGGTTCAGTAGCCGTCTCGGGTACTTGTTCTGCACTGGCTGTGCGCAGCCCCTCGACGATATTCGGACCTAGATCCAGGACAGTAGCACTGGTAAACCGCCCAGCCATTGCCCCAGAGACTGGACGAAAGAGTGCAGCAGCTTTTGCAAACTCGCTCATCTCCCGCGCATAGGTCTCAGGAGTCTGAGTGGGCATGCGTGGGGGTAAAGAGACCCCCGAGCCAGGCTCCACGTGCGCGTGTAGATACGCGTTATATCGAGCTTGCTTCGCAGGGTCTGAGGTAAATGGTTGGAATCCACGTAGTGCAGCTTGTGCAACGTGCGGCTCAGTGTGGGGGATGAAAGACTGTTGGGGAGCAGTGATGCCTGGTTGTTCTGCAATATCCGTCGTCGTCGTCGTCGGAGCGCTAAGGTGACTTGCAGCTACGTTCTTGATTCGTTCCTGATCTTTCTGTGACATATACTCAAAGACGGATCGTGGCACCGAAGGAAGAGGCGTCTCTCCCAGCGCAGCACCTCGCTTCAGCGCCCTCGTCAGACCGCTGGATCGTCAATTGATGAGTGGGGACGAACCTGATCTGCTGAAATCCCGGTTTTCCATTGGGCATAACTTTGAGGTTCTGACGGTAGTGGAAAGCGCGCCACATTTTCCTTGTCACCACCGGTAGCCTTTTCTCGCTCCCAGACACCCTTAGGATTAGGTGTCCACCCTTTAGGGATTTCGGAAAGGGGAAACCTTCAAAGAACAACCACAGTTACACGAATACTTCACACCGTAAACTGTCACTTACCACATATCCTCTTGTACGGGCTTATCTGATAGTATAAACCCAGCAATCGGAGGCCTGCCATCGCGAAACATGCCACGACCAATTGCTTGTCTCTAGAATGCATGAACTGAACCGTACTGTTCGTTCACCAGCGAGGGGCGGAGCTTACACTTTCAGAGGGTGCTTGGGCAGTTGCGGGACTGGGCTTATTCCCACGATGACGACCACCAATGACGACGTGTTCTTCGTCATGCATATCGTTGGCATCGAAAGCATGTCGACTTCTGCCGTGGCTAGTAGCATGGTCGTAAACATCTAGGTCGTCGTCGTCCGCCTCGTTCAGTGCGCCGAGTCCGAATCCTCCTATAATGCAATATAAGCCATGATGAACCCCACGAACCTCTATCATACAAACCTGCGAGTCGCGGTCCTTGAGCCACATTCGCACTCTCCTCAGTGGTCCCTAGACTTGCATGCAGCCCAATAGCCTTGTTATATCCTAGTCCATGGAAATTATCTTTGCGTTCCACGGTGATCACCGGCGTATCCCTTGGTGGGTAGGTATGTTTCTTGGCCTCTTCATCAACTTCTGGTGAAGTTCTGCTGGGGTCGCGACCATACTGCATCTCGCGTTGCCGCCACGTTACTCTTGGACCTATTCCCTGGCCGAGCTTCCAGCCCATCTTCTTGAGGATACGGGCACCGACAGAATCTTTTGGTGCAGGGAAAGTCGCTTGTTCGAGGGCCAGCGTTATCGGGCTGTAGGAGCGTCAACTAATGAAACACGAAGAAAAGGAGAGATAATGCACTCTTTCTGGCTGTCGTCTACCCCCACTCTGCGGTCCCTCTCAGCCTGAGTCCCTCCGAGAATGTCCATCTCGTCGTGTTCGCTGACCAGTGTTTGGTTCGCACGGAGCTCGGCAAGATCTTCTTCGTCCATGAAGTCCTCTGGCCTTGTTGCCCGTGCTTTGGCACGGTCAGCTCGCGAGGAAACGAAAGTAGAAGGCGCCCATCCTGTAAAGCAGTATACAGTCTGAGAGCGAAGCAACAATGACATTGAACGAACCTTCTTTTGAGCCAACGGTATTGAAGTAACCTGCAGAGAAACCACCAGTAAAAGCCCCATGCAACCTTCGTCGGCCCTTCTCATCTCTAACCTGAATAGCCAAAATCAGATGAATAGCCTACCACGGTGCAGCAACTGACCTCTTGCTTCCAGAGCGGCACGAACTCGCCTGTGTCTTTGGATTTCTCGAGTGGTGGGAGGGGTGTTCCGATCTGGAGGATGGTTTAGGGGCACGAGAATGCGAGAATGAGAGTCAACGAAAAACTCACCAAGCAGAAGTTCTCGTTGGCCTTCTTGCTTGAAGTGTTGACGCCCAAATCGCCAAGTTTCCGCTTGAGCCTTGCGGTATTCATTGTGGCTATCGAGTGAGTTGTTGTTCTCCCACGATCATTCAAACAGGAGTGATAACTTTTTTTGAACACCCTCTGTCTCTGGGTCATCGGAGTGTGAAGCTTTGAAGTTCACCAAAGTTTTGCTTGGTAGCTGAATGTGAATACAACTTTACATAACTTATGACTCGCAAAGAAATTATTACTCGTGCAGATAGGCAACAGATGTATCCTTCCCTCGATTCCGTGCACAACAGCTTGACTGACCTCTCCTGGGCGGCTAACACGTGCACTGACCGTGACCAGTGGGGACTTGAACCAAACGATACTATTCATGCCAATTCTTCAGTCCACTTTACGATGAAGTTGGGCTTCCTCCATCAGATTGGTGGAAAATTGCACCACCATCATGACCCAGACTCTCTGCCACTGCACTCCACCTTACACAAGTTCCCCGAACGTTCATCTGATGCCATGGGCCCGGTGGCTAGGTTCCGTCAGCGAGGCCGAGGTTTACCTAAGGGCGCCGTTCCTGCCCATCCGTTTTACAAAGCAGCGCTCCCTTGGAGTGCCGCAGCCTGAAACCAAGATCAGTGACCGGGCCATAGGGCGTGGTGCACTAGAACTCCGCCGAGTTGAAGTGAGGATACACCCATCGGTCAACTCACAGGTAGAGTCAACGCCATCTCAGCTGATCCAACTGATCGCACTTGGAGTTCAGTGCAGACCCTGTGGCCACGTATCCGTTTTAGGGTGTCGGCTTGATCTGGTCTGGGAGCGCCCGCGTCCTCCAAAACTCTGGCGGCATGGTACCTTGGCGACTGGATCAAAAATGACCAAGCTCGTGTTCGTGATTGACGATTAAATCCCGGAGAGTCTGCCCTTGCGACCTTGCCACGGGCAGTCTGAGACGCCCAGGTGAGAATTCATTGTTGGCTGGCATTTCCTTCCGACAAACACACTTGACCTTCCTTGCGGCTGCCATTTTTTTCAAATGCTTTCCAGTTACTCACCAAGCTCCAGCCACGGTCAGAAAAAACAAGAGACGTAACTTAGCCGCCATCAGATTGGCGTACCCACTCTGGCTTGGAAACAAGACAAGGGAAACCAACGGCCTCCATGTGGCAGCGCCTCCCGCTGATCTGAATTATGTGTTTCCGACGACCACTCCATCCACCACCAATCTCACTGATACACCGATGGATTGACATTTTTCATCCGAGCGCTACGGCAGCGCTCCTTGCCAGTGGCTAGCGGAGGGCACTCCTTGTTGGCGTCGGCATCCATGGAGGGCTCTCAATTCTCGCCAATATATAGAGCCATCGTTTGCGAGGATGTCCCCCATCAGCTACAGTACACATACTCCTCAAGGGTTCTACAATCCATATACTTGACAAAAAGACTCTCATCGCTCATCCATGACCCATAACGGATACAACCAAAACTGGGGACCAGGGGTAGGCATTATTTTTCATGTTCCTATACCGATAACGCAGCTGAACCTATACCCATCAAGGAAATGGTAGCTTTTAACCATAACGTTATAGATGAAACGGTGGTTGATTGCTACTGGATGACCAACGGGGTAGCATGCAACAATAGGCTCAAAACCCGGGACTACAATGCGCACCTCAGAAGTCACCACGGGGTCACTTCGAACCCCGCCACCCAGTACATATGTCGTTGGTACAATTGTATCAGCAGCCAGATGACGAAGTCAGGCCTCGAAAGGCACATGAAAGAGCAGCACACCCCTGGACTGTGGGTCTGCCCCAACTGCCAGGAGACCTTCACGAGGAAAAATACCATGATGGGGCATATGAGAAACAAATGCCCAGGCAACAGCGGATATGTGTAGGTCACGGTGAGTGAATTTTGTAGGTATTCCTACTGCAGCTCATATGACTGTTCAGACCAAACGGAGTAGAGGTATGAAGGTCATGGGAGGGTTGAACAAGGGTCCAAGCTCGTATCACAAAAAAAAAGATATTGGTATCCTCTGCTCTCCATGCACAATACATGAATGCCTCAGTTTGTGTTAAGTTTGGAGGTCGCTCGATGACCTTTTATTGGACCTTGGTCCTGTGCAAGGCATGCGGCCTGTTGGCAAGCCATGCCGTCACGCTTTTGGCAGGCGTGCCGAAATGGGACGGATCTCTGCCGACGCATCGGCCTCACAGCATGGCGCGACGGAAGTGCCATCATTGATCTTGTGATCTGCGTCAGTATTGGCCAATACGTGAAACTAATCTTAAGTGGAAGGGACTGCATTGCACCTCACGGTTGCCATTCCCCGAAGAAACCGGGAAGTAAGCAATATTAATTACATTCTGTTCTACCCTACGATCTATATGGGAGAGCAGGAACGTGAGACTGAACGTGGAAACTTCGAATGGCAGTCTCAGGAAGGCAGTCCTTGGAAGACTCGTTAATCATCAAGCATCGCTCTCGGATCCATGCAAACAAGACCTTTCGCTTTTCATTTACTCGCATCAATGGTTAACTAGTAGTTTCACTCGTGGCAAGATTTGTGGGATACATCAATAAGACGCAAAAATGTGGTAACTTCACACAGTAACGTATATACCTGTAGCGTCATGCATGCTACAGCAATAAGGCCTCCTCCACAACATCTGGGGAAGATGTTGCATGGTGCTCAGACATAGTATGTATATGATAGGACAAATGACTTGAGCAAATAAAATTTATTCAGTGTAACGTACTTGGGAGAGTTGGTATCCACTAGTGCCGCTGGTGGGCTGCACTGTAAAGAATCGTGTTTTGTGTGTATTGTAAAGAAGAAATGCAAAGTGCTAGTAACGAAGTGGGGAGTCATAGTAATTATAAGATACCTTTCTTATCGCACGGGAGCACATCTGTTTATCATATGACCAAGATTCAAATCTTAATTGAACGCCTGCGGGGCACCCAGCGCGGCCATAATTTGGCCAGTTCTCGCTGGGAGCGCTCATCGACTCATCCATGAGCCATAACGGATACAACCAGAACTGGGGAACAGGGGTAGGCACTATTTTTTCATGTTCCTATCCCGATACTGCAGCTGAACTTACACGCATCAAGGACATGGTAGACTTCAACCGTCACATTATAGATGAAACGGTAGTCGATTGCCACTGGATGACCAACGGGGTAGCGTGCAACATTAGGCCCAAAACACGGGACTACAATGCACACCTCAGAAGTCACCACGGGGTCACTTCGAACCCCGCCGCCCTGTACATATGTCGTTGGTACGGTTGTATCAGCAACCAGATGACGAAGTCAGGCCTCGAAAGGCACATGAAAGAGCTGCATACCCCCGGACTATGGCTCTGCCCCAACTGCCAGGAAGCCTTCACGAGGAAAAATACCATGATGAGGCATATGAGAGAAAGATGCTCACGTAAGAGCCATAACGGATACAACCAGAATTGGGGACCAGGGGTAGGCATTATTTTTCATGTTGCTATCCCGACAACGCAGATGAACTTACACCCGTCAAGGAAATGGTGGCCTTCAAGGGTCACGCTATAGATGAATCGGTAGTTGATTGCTACTGGATGACCAATGGGATAGCGTGCAACATTAGGCTCAAAACCCGGGACTACGATGCGCACCTCAAAAGTCACCACGGGGTCACTTCGAACCCCGCCGCCACGTACATATGTCGTTGGTACAATTGTATCAGCCACCAGATGACGAAGTCAGGCCTCGAAAGGCACATCAAAGAGCAGCATACCCCCGGACTGTGGGCCTGCCCCAACTGCCAGGAGACCTTCACGAGGAAAAATACCATGATGGGGCATATGAGAGACAGATGCCCATGTAAGAACCATGACGGATACAACCAGAATTGGGGACCAGGGGTAGGCGTTATTTTTCATGTTGCTATCCCGACAACGCAGATGAACTTACACCCGTCAAGGAAATGGTGACCTTCAAGGGTCACGCTATAGATGAATCGGTAGTTGATTGCTACTGGATGACCAATGGGATAGCGTGCAACATTAGGCTCAAAACCCGGGACTACGATGCGCACCTCAAAAGTCACCACGGGGTCACTTCGAACCCCGCCGCCACGTACATATGTCGTTGGTACAATTGTATCAGCCACCAGATGACGAAGTCAGGCCTCGAAAGGCACATCAAAGAGCAGCATACCCCCGGACTGTGGGCCTGCCCCAACTGCCAGGAGACCTTCACGAGGAAAAATACCATGATGGGGCATATGAGAGACAGATGCCCATGTAAGAACCATGACGGATACAACCAGAATTGGAGACCAGGGGTAGGCGTTATTTTTCATGTTGCTATCCCGACAACGCAGATGAACTTACACCCGTCAAGGAAATGGTGGCCTTCAAGGGTCACGCTATAGATGAATCGGTAGTTGATTGCTACTGGATGACCAATGGGATAGCGTGCAACATTAGGCTCAAAACCCGGGACTACGATGCGCACCTCAAAAGTCACCACGGGGTCACTTCGAACCCCGTCGCCACGTACATATGTCGTTGGTACAATTTTCTCAGCAACCAGATGACGAACTTGAAGTCATGCCTCAAAAGGCACATGAAAGAGCAGCACACCCCCAGACTGTGGGCCTGCCCCAACTGCCAGGAGACCTTCACGAGGAAAAACGCCATGATGGGGCATATGAGAGAAAGATGCCCACGTAAGAACCATAACGGATACAACCAGAATTGGGGATCAGGGGTAGGCATTATTTTTCATGTTGCTATCCCGACAAAGCAGCTGAACTTACACCCATCAAGGAAATGGTAGCTTTCAACCATCACGCTATAGATGAAACGGTAGTCGATTGCCACTGGATGACCAACAGAGTACCGTGCAACATTAGGCTCAAAACCCGGGACTACAATGCGCACCTCAAAAGTCACCACGGGATCACTTCGAACCCCGCCGCCCTGTACATATGTCGTTGGTACAATTGTATCAGCAACCAGATGACGAAGTCAGGCCTCGAAAGGCACATCAAAGAGCAGCACACTCCCGGACTATGGCACTGCCCCAACTGCCAGGAAACCTTCACGCGGAAAAATACCTTGATGATGCATATGAGAGACAGATGCCCAGGCAACGGCAGATATGCGTACAACAGTGAGTGGATTTTATAGGTATTCCTACTGCAGCTCATGACTTTTCAGACCAAACGGAGTAGAGGTATTGAGGGTTGAACCGGGATCCAAGCTCGTATCAAAAAACAAGATATTTGTATCCTCTGCTCTCCATGCAACATCACATGAATGCGTCAGGTTGTGTTGAGTTTGGAGGTCGCCCAGTGTGACCTCTTAATGGACCTTGGGCCTGTGCTGTGCAAGGCATGCGGCGTGTTGGCAAGCTGTGCTATCATGCTTTGGCAGGCACGCTGAAATGCAACGGATGCTGCCGACGCATCGGCCTCACAGCATGGCACGACGGAAGTGCCATCACTGATATTGTGATCTGCGTCAGTATACGTGAAACTAATCTTCCGTGGAAGGGATTGCACCACCACGATCGAGAAGATTACCATTCACCTGACGAAACCGGGGGGGTATGTATTATTGGTTTCCCTTTAACTCTACCCTACGACCTATGGGAGAGCAGGATAACCGTTACCAGGATTTGAAATTGAGTGTGGAAGCTTCGAATAGCAGTCCTGGGCCGCGGGGGGGCAGTCCTTGGAAGGTTGTTCGCTGTTCATCAACATTCATTTGTTTGCGTGAATGGTCAACTAGTTTCACTTGAGGCAAGATTTGCGGAATATAAGTTGACGAAACAGCCAAGATCGAAGATGAGCTCGCCAAACCGGAGTTTCTCGACATCCTTCCCGGGCAAAACCTAGCCTGCTGAGAAACTACTCCTCAAGATCTGCCACACCTCCACTCCAATCACTATCGGCCTCGTCGGAGCTTCCATCTTAAAAATGCGTCATCGACAGGTTGACACACCACTGCGTTGTTGTCCAGCTTAACCTTTTTCATATCATGAGGACAGTCGACTCTACCCGAAGGGCATATATTGATACTGGTCGAGAGCTATGCGTTGCATGAGATCGTGATGAGTCGCCTAAGGGAAATTTTGCCCGCGTCGGCTGTTCAACTTGCTGCATGGCAGGCCCAAGAAGGCACAATGACTCTGAGCATTAATGAGCGGTGTCATAGCAATATTGGAAAGGCAGGCTGATGAAGCGGCTTACATAAGATATAGTGGCCACGGGATCTTCCGAGTGCATCTGTAACCCTTCAAACTTTAATTGCCATCACCACAACACACACCAAAAGAGCCTCACTCGCTGCTCCCGCCACCCACTCCTCATCAAAATGGTGTGTTGTGCGATGCGGATGTATAAGCTTGACCTGACATCTTGACCAGGAATCATCAAAAGCCCCAGTCAAGTTGGCCAAAGTTATCAAGGTTATTGAAACAGATAGCAACATTATGAGCATCCACTGAGGCGTTTGGCAATAGGTTCTTGGACGAACCGGATCGCGAGGAGGCGTCACCCAAGTCCGTGTAGAATTCATGGACGACACCACGCGGACGATTATCAGAAACGTCAAGGGGCCTGTCAGGGAGGAGGACATTCTTGCTCTATTGGAGAGTGAACGTGAAGCACGGTGAGTAACTGTGATATTACTGCCTGCCTGTTATCCACTGACTATGTATACACTCTTCAGCCGCCTGCGCTAAAAATCGTTGTGACCGCTTATCCCCCATATCTTTCTACTCTCACAAGCATTGCTGTCATGTACTTTCCATGCCAATTTAAACCCACATGAGTGACTATCTCGGGTTTCAGAGGAGCACAACAACGAATCATCGTATAGTTCTTCCGACGCAAACTCCAGAGAGATATGACTGATTTCTGATTTCTCTGTCACCGGTGCGCTATGTCGGGGAATGTCTGGTGATGCGTTACCTCCAGTCGAAATTTTTGGTGCTTGCACGTTTTTCGGTTCCGTTCGGAAACCGCGCGAGATTAATTTTGCAGTGAGCACGATACAATGTTCCAAGCATAATAACTCAGCCCGATCTCTATGTGGTTAAGGATTCAGAGCCCCGCATTATCACAATCCCAAGTAGCTGTGAAGATTCATCTGCCTGATGTTGAGTTGGTCCTAGGGAGGGTTGCGTGAAACAGGCATCGAGCAACAGCTCCGCCTTCTGGTTCGTGTTTCCTAGTACAGGCGCCTACGATAATTATATAGTGGGTAAGATAAACGATGTTCCTGCTGTCTTCAGGACCCATTCCTCTGAATCGTGATCATTCACGAGGCTAGTCGATGAAGCCCTTGGCGCATATGTCCGCAACGAGCTGCCCTCATCTCCTGCTATCGGGCGCTTGTTCGGCGCTACCTCGAGGCTTGTTGCTTGTTGCGATGTCGCAACATCCCGGTGTAGGTTGGTGCTCGAAGGCGTCCCGAATGGTGTCGTGGTCTGAGGAGTGGCCTACCTCGAGGTCCTGATGTACTTCGTGATGTTGATCTATCTTGTTTTAGTACCTTACTAGATTGGTCCATCATGTGGTATTCTGAGTGATACATCCGGGATAATAATGCTTGTGTGCTTTGTCCCAGCAGGCGCGCCATGTGGTGAGGAATTCGGGGTCAGACGTGTAGGCTTCATGTCCGAGGACGGTAATTTGCAGGCTGGAACAGTGTACAAGTATCCGGAGTATATGGCGACTTCGATTATGCGTGATGAATCCATTTTTTGCGCAACGTCACGGTTCGGCTCCCACTGGCATAGGGTGCGGCTGATTGACAGGGGGTGAGCTCCAGAGGAAAGAAGCGATTGCAGCCAATGTGAGATGTTCACAAGCTGGTCATGTAGGCAGTTCTTGCCCGCCACTGTCAATCCTGCAGAAGCTTTGCAACTACTTAGCCCCTGAGCGAGTGATTCGAGATTAATAGCTCACAAATTGGTAGGTACAGGACAGTAGATTCTCTCTCAGGCCTCACACGAAAATCGTACCCCGTGAAGTTATTCTTCAGGCGACCTACGACCATTTACTTAGTTACTGTAATAGCAACTCACGGCCCTGTCCAAAGAAAAAGCAGTAAGGGAGAAGATACGACAGTCTCATATTTACAAGGCGGGGTTGATTGGCGTGCAGCCGACGTTGATGAGGCCCTTCTATAGGCTGAATTCAGTCCTGACCTTACGAAGAAAGATGCGTCAGTGACTCACGAAAGTATTTCCAGTGCAGCAGACAGGCGGCTTGGTGCATGATGCACCGGTGCCAAGAACAAGTGGGGTGCACTCGAGACCGACAAGGCCCGGGACGTCGAGAAAGACGACGCCGAGCAGTCCAGTGATTACGGCGAGCATGGGATCCGCGGACTGTGGAGAAGCAGGATGCCGTAAATAAGAGAGCGGTCTGCGGTCTATGGTAGGACTCACGTTGTAGGTGTTGTTGCAGCACGAAATAGAGCCATTGGTGCACTCGTCCGGGGCAGCAGTGGCTACTGCGGCGAGAGCTACCATGGGTAGGACGATGGAAGAAGTGCGGATGAACATTTTGAGACGAGTTTTGGCTGGCTGGGTTGGGTTGGTTGTGTGGGCCGGGTGTCAGAGAAAGGGCCGAATTTGACCGTAGGTCAATGGCGTCGCTGCCCACCCTTTATACTGCGAGGACCCGTCCCAACTACTGTTCCTAGCAGGCTCAAAGAAACGCAAAAACAAAATCTAAACTGCCCTCAAAATTCTAACAGTTTGGCTCGTACATGAATATCACAGGGAGACTTACGTGCGACGTTGTTAGCTTGCACACAGGAGATAACTAATCACCGCCCAAAGGCGACTCCCAGCATGATCACGCAATGGGGGGATTGGCCAGCGGCGGAGATCGTTTCAGTTCCTTCCGCCAGCGAAGACAATGGCGACACTTACGTGGAAAGTGCACTCAATGGTATGGAGAGGTCACCGGCACCAGCGGACTCAAGGAGGTAGCAACATGACTGCATTCCCGCTGATCCGCCAACCGGACAGATGTCAAGGCAATCTTAACCCCAATAGCATGAACAGAATGACGGAGCATCCCGCGAGGCAGCTGACGTCACTACGATTCATGCTGCGGATGACTCCATGGTAGTGTCGGGAGCTGGCAGGCAGTGCTGGGATGTCTGGAGAGGTTCTGGCGTTGCGTGTGGCGCGGCCTTTGAACTGTATTCCAATATCGCCAAGACTCCGTTCATCTTCCTTCAAATGGACGTGCTAATGTTACACCAACGGGCAGTGGGGTCCAGCTTGCAAAACGGACGGACGGACGGTTCGCGGTTCAAGCTGTCGAATGTTAGAGCCAAGAATCTCAAGGTGACGATAATCGCAACGATCAAAGCCGTATTATCACCAATACTAGCCTACCGCACCTCCATCATAGGCAAAAAAAGTCTTGCGAACGTCAACAAGCAGTTTGAGGTCAAGGAGCATGCATACGAACATGTCTACTCTGAGTCCTCATCCTCAGAACCCTCCTCTACCTCTTCCCCCGCCTCGGATTGTGACTCCCACTTCTTCTCTTCCTCCTCCTCGCTATCTTCGTCTTCATGTTTTCGTTTTCCAGTCATGGGTGTTGAACTTCCAGCTTCCGCAATGGTTAAACACGTCAAACGCGTGCCCTTGGTGTCGTATTCCGTTACAGGACGCAGCTGCAGTTTATCCTCCAGCTTCGCAGGCAGCACTGCCAAGTCATACACGAAAACCTTTCCATCCGATGAGATTGTGCACACAATCGTCGTCGTCTTGCGCATATTTTTGTTTTTGAGGGCGGATGTCTGGAGCGCGATGTCGAGCGTCTCCACGGCTTTCACCCTGGCAAGGAATCGCGTGAGCGTTTTGATCCAATCAAAAGGACTGAACAAACCGATTCGAGTGGCCGATCATCTCGGCGATCATTATCGGAAGTTGTTCAGGATTCTCAGGAATCTTGTATATTGATACTTTTTTATCTTCTGCTGCGACAAGCAGAAGTTCTCCCCCGCCATTCACGCATTTGCAAAACCTCACGCTATGTATTCTTGCTGGGTGCTTGATGGTGTGTCGAAGGGCCATATTCTTGATCATGATTAGATGTTAACAAGAATGGAACAATGGGTAAAGCAAACGAGCACATGCCGTAGAGAAGATGTCGATAGAAGACTGTGACTGAACGATAAAGCTCGAACCCGTCACGGACCATCTCACGACTTCGCCCTCTATATAACCGAAATCTTAATATATTTCATCGACGATGATACAACGATATCATACCTGTCCCTAGCTTGGTGCTAGCAGAACCCTTGCCACGCATCAGATCCCACATTCGAAGGGTTTTGTCGGCTCCGACGCTCAATGCAACTTTGCCTGATGGGTGAACCGCAACACAATTGACGCGGCCCTTGTGTCCTTTCAGCGTGCGCAGGACGGTCCAGTCTCGTGCGTGGAAAAGACAGAGAGTGCCGTCCTCGGACGCTGACAACAGATGAGAGCGCGATGGAAACTGGAGATTCGTTATAGATCCTAGAGCACGCATAAATATATAAGTATTTGTGCCATGTGGGGGGGACATACCTTGGTGTTGCATCAAACCACCAATCTCCTTCCGTCTCCCCAGATCCCACACCTTCACGATCTCGTCTGCACTTCCCGTAGCAAGCCACTTCCCTCCGTTTGGTGACACTGCGACAGCTTTAATACAGGATACGTGGGCCGGGAATATGAAGATTGGCTTCAAGTGAAACTCGTAGCCTGACTCAGAGGATGTCACGGTGCCATTGAGGCCGTAGAGCAGTCTTTCGTAGGAGCCGGCGACGACTACGAAGGAAGAGGGTAATGTTGATGGTTCTTGTGGTCTCGTGGTGTGTTGGACGGCCTCTTTTGCCTTCCCTTTATCCTTCAAGGACGAAGTATGCTCGGGGGACGTGTTTTTGGCCGGCTGTCGCTGGACTTTTGCTTTTCCTGCAAGAGGCTTTTCGATCCTAGCCCTTTTGATGTTCCTTTCGGCCTTGCGAGGAGCTTTTGTGTCTGCCATTGGTTGTGTAGCTGAGCCTGATTCTGAACGAACCGTCAGCCTTGTTGAAGACTTAGACAGCTCCCAAAAATTTGTCCCGAAATGGTAAGCATATTGGCCGCCAAGGATTGCCGGAGCTGGCAGGTGAAACAGAGGTCCAATTCATATTGCTGCAGTATCAGTGTATGGCATTTACGAGGTTGGCCCCGACTTGGCCACCATCGTCACTCATAGCTACTTAATCCTGTGACCGTAGGCGACGACGATAGGCGGCATGGACCACGGTCGCCCTGTCACTTCAGCCACTCGAACCCTGTCTGCATCAGCGTTACGTGACAGGCTATCTAATTTGACAACTTCCCCCCTACGACCAGTCGTCGCCCTCCAAGAGCTTCATACATCGATCGAGTTGAGTGAACATTTCGCCATGTCACCCCTACACTTCCACGATAGGTTTTGCTGACATTGAGCTCCTTCTCCCCGCAGTTATGTACCCACCAAGATACCACGAAAACGAAGACTCCAAACCATGGTGGTCGCCGCCTGGTCCACTTTGCTGATATACTCCATCTTCTTCTTTCTGATGCTGTGGTGCGAGGCCTTTTACTCTCACCCGTTCTCGTCTCACCCTCAATCCGTAAAGCTCCGTACCGCCGCTCTGGCCATTTCTCGCGATGTACGTTGTGTGGATACTCTGGATAGATAAGAGTCCGGAGAACGGCATGAGGCTCAGTCCGTGGTTCCGGTCTCTGAAAATCTGGAAGTACTTTGCAGAATACTACCCTGCGTCGTGCGTAGCAACGACCATGCTAAACTTCCCACATGCTGACATACATGTACAACTCCCTCAGGCTTATGAAAGTGAGTATCGAAACCAATCGAATCACCAACTGTCCTCGGTCTGATAAGGGTTTTCGTTAGGAATGTGATCTACCGGCAGACCGACCATACGTCTTCGGGTACCATCCACACGGTTGGTCTTACATTCCACCAGTCTCCTTGGCTACTATTCTGACCGATTTCAATCCAGGTATTATCGGGATGTAAGGGCTTGAGCTAATGCATTTGAATAATTTATAAAGCATTTTCTCAGGGGCGCATTGGCTACATTTGCAACGGAAGGTACTCGCTCAGGTCGTTCCTTGGTATGCGCCGTACTAACACACCACCCCCAAATCAGCAACCGGGTTTTCCCTCGCATTTCCAGGTATCCAGCCTCACCTTCTTACACTCGCGAACAACTTCAATGTCCCGTTTTACCGCGAGATTATCATGTCTCTGGGGATCAACAGTGTTTCCAGACGATCGTGCTCTAACATCTTAAAACGTGGGGCGGGACAGGCAATTACCATCGTAGTCGGTGGGGCTGCAGAGAGTTTATGTGCACGCCCAGGTACTGCAGACCTGACGTTGAAACGCAGGTAGAGTACGCAGGTCCGGAGCCGGAACAAATACTCACATTTGTGTATTTATAGGCTCGGATTCATCAAGGTTGCTATCCAGCATGGGTACGTCGAAGGATGCAGAGCGACGATGTTTCGTATGCGATTAATATGCACCCTATTCTAGTGCTGATCTAGTACCTGTCTTCTCCTTCGGTGAAAACGACGTAGGATCACTAGCTGATTAGCGCCCACCCGACAACTGATCGCCCTGTTACTCCTTCAGATCTACCAACAAATGCCGAACGAAAGGGGAACTACTATCTATGCAATGCAGAAGAAGTTTCAAAGCATGTTCGGGTTCACCCTTCCCCTGTTTCACGGCCGAGGATTATTGAATTGTACGTATCCTCGCAGCCTGCCCCAGGTATTCCTGCCGCTTGAGATTGTCGTACTCATTCTGCTACACAGATAACCTTGGGTTAATGCCTTATCGCCGGAGGATCGTATCAGTCAGTGAGTTGCCCGTATACCCCTTCTCTTACATCTTGATCTATTCACCGACAACAATAGTTGGCCGCCCAATACACATCGAACAGTGTGACAGACCGACGATCGAGGAAGTGACACGCGTTCAGATGTTGTACATCGAAGAGTTAACTAGGTTCGTAAGATCTCTCTGATGACATTTGATATTTCGTCGCATCTGACTTCTGAACCCACAGAATCTGGAATACTTACAAAGACGATTTTGCTAAGTCACGAACTAGGGAGCTGAGTATCATCGATTAGTGACTGCATCACCGCCTTGTATTTTGTTATCTGATATGTAGAATCTATGTACAAGTACTAGCTTTCAGCTAATAGACTGGCACTCCGTGGGTCGCATAGGAGGGAGGTTTTAAGTCGTCCTGGAAACTTGCGCTGTCCAGAGAATCCGGACCGATAAGATCTTTTATGACCGCCTCTTGAACGGCTTTACATCTCCTCGTCATCAAAACTTATCTCCTCCACAGGAAAATCTCCGACTTTCAGTCTATCCGATCGCACGAAGACGCCGTAATTAGGACGACACGTGAAGTATCGCTGTCCTTGGACTCTACACAGAAGATCGGGACGGTCTCGATATGAAGGACGGAGAAAACACGCACGATCCATCGTTCCGTCCTATCGGTTCATCGTACTCGACGCCAACCCACACCCCGGCCTTCGCGAAACTCGTCTGTCCCACGAAGCGCACCGCCCCGCGTTTATGCAGCCCCTCCTCCTCCGACTGGACCTCACACCGTGCGCCGATTGAAATATCTGCGTCCGAGGCTGGAGCTGGGGGAGACGCAAGGTCACCAGAGGGCGGGGGCGATGCGAACCGGCCGACTCTGTGTCGCTGTTTGTATGCTAGTACGGTGTCTAGGGAGGGCGCTGTCAGCAAGTGCGGCGCGATCGCTCACGGACGCGGCGACCTGTCCTCTGTGCGTACGCCTCGTTGCTCAGCTCGAACTTTTCCACCTGTGAGACGTCGGTGAGCTGGCCGGTGAACGACGAAGCGGGGTTGACATCTACGACCTAGACACGCCCGATCGCGGCAAGTAAATGAATAAAAAAGGCGACGCCACTGGTAGCAATCAGCGGAGGGGCGAGTGCTTACGTTCAGCGTCTGCAGATTCGCGAGCCCGTAGAACCCCAGCTGCTTCTCGTCGTCGGCGAGCTGCGCGGTAGCCTGGCCGTCGTCGTTGTGGACGGATATGAGCTGGTTTGGGACGGGGATCCCCGTGATGAGCTCGAGTTTGGCCTGCAGGCGCGGGCGTGAGCGTGTACATGCGTGTGGGGGACGGCAAGGATCTGAACCTTGAGCTGCGAGACAGTGATGTGGAGATCGAACCGCCGTTCGGAGCGCGTGTCTGGAGAGACTACGAAGACGTTCACGATGCTTGACATACTTGAGATATCGACAAAGAGGCTAGCAATATCTGTAGCTGCCCTACGCGTTACGCGAGTTTGCTTATATTTGGCACTCCTAGGAACATTTATTATTTACAGTAACCCTCAGCGCCTACCTAACTTGAAACGGTGTACTAAATCTAAATGAACAATCCTTTTCGCGTCTCGTACAACATTTAGACCAGTCCTCAGTATTGCCATCACCGTTGGGTGTGTTGTCTTGAGTCACTGCAGCAGTCTTTCCTTCGTGCTGCCACTGCGGCAGTACGGCCTGCATCACCGATTCGCATTGTTTCTCAACGTCCATCCAACCAACGTACCTCCAGCACGCACAAGGATTACTTTTCCATTTTGGTGGTTCGGTGAACTGCCAGTGGGCGCCGTTGACACGGGCCACGTTTCTGAATTGCTCGGAAGCATTGGATGAGAGCCGAGGAAGCGGCTGAATTTTGTAGTCCGTCGTCGTCGACATGCGTGCCAAGGCAGTCGCTGACGGCTATACAAGTGGAGGCGGAGACTTCAGGGCAAACGATCCATCCCTTGAGCTGTCGGTGCAAAGTTCGCCTGATGGATCGGGATACTGGTGTTGGCGTCGATGTCTTGAATCATGATGAAACCTTGGCTTCCAGTCGACCTCTATCTTTCTGTCAGGCACATGTCAGGCGATTTCGATCCGTGGCGTTAACGGGTCATTTTCCAGATCAGGCATAGATTGCTCATCTCGTTCAATTCATCCACCATTCGAGATGAACAAGCTCCACTATGTACAGTGCTCAGTGCTCAGCACTCAGCTCTCAGTGCTAGCTCAATCCATGCTGAAACATTCGAGTTACCAATAGCAAAAGAGTCACCAGACTCGTCGTCTCCGTTGGGATTATGCAGCACTACATATTGGATCCGTGAGCGCATCATATGTCCGATCCCCGTTTGTTTTCTGCTATTCGCGTCAGTGTTCCCCGCGAAATGGAAATGCTGATGCCAAAGGCGGTTTGACTAAGCTATAAAATTTGACTCTAGTTGCGTGCTAGCTCACACAAACTAGCCCACTATAGCCATGAAGAACCCGTTCTTTAGCTTATCACTCTCCTTTGCGCTCTTTTTGCAGGCACTCGCAGGTCTACCTACCAGCAAGATCTACGGTGTAAACTTGGGTTCATGGTACGTATATAATGGCTTTCATGTCCGACGAGCCACTTGAGCACCTGGCATGATAGGCTCCTCCTTGAGGCTTGGATGCTTCCACAAGGTACGTGGGTTCGTCATAGCTTGTCCCCACGTTTTCTCAACTGTCTTCAGAATGGCTTGCCATGGGCGGGCAGTCATGTGTTGATTGCTCTACCTGTATCGCGACCGAATCGTAGGTCGACTTTCCGTACACTGTGTTCCGTGTCTCATATATGCGCAGTTCATTTGCCAAAGCATACCCTGACACCGTCGACGAGACATTCGCGGGGCACTGGGACACTTGGTTCACCCAGGACATCGTGAACGAGCTCAAAGATGCCGGGATCAACACCGTTCGGATTCCGGTATGTAAGACGCATCCAGAAATTATAACTCTGGATAACGAAGCGTCATGACTTTATTAGCTTGGTTATTGGATTGTCGAAGCACTCGTTAACCGTCCAGTAGAAGCATATCCTCGCGGTGGCCTTAAGTACCTTGTAAGTTCTCCAGTGTAGCGATGATCGTGGTTCCTAAAACAAAACGTCCGCGGTTTTGACAGCGTCGTGGTTTGAGCTGGTTGCAAGACGCGGGCATCCAGGCAATCTTGGATCACCATGCTCCGCCAGGTGTTCAAGTCCCGAACCAACAATTCACCGGAGAGTATGAAGTTTTCTTTAACGAGATTTCATTCACGCTAACTGCATGTCAGCTGTACTACTGACGTCCAGTTCTATGTTCGTACCCAAGACTTGCCAAGTTCGGGTGTATTCTGATGTCTTATCTGTTATAGACCCCATATAACTACGGGCGTGCTCTGGTTTGGACTGCTGTGATGACGACACTTGCGCATCTCGATCCGAATTTCGGAAGTGTCTTCGCCATCGAGGCTGTGAACGAGCCGATCATGGATGCCTCGCAAACACCAGGCTACGGCGACTGTATGTTTACTATGTTTCTTGATCACAACTCTTAACGCTATCTTTCAGTCCAGAAGAACTTTGTCCAGACCATTCGTGCGGTTGAGCTTATCCTCGGTATCCCGGTCCCCGATATGTCTCTGGAACTCTCTGCCTCCCTTTCGACGTCGAACTTCACTGCCGCTCTTGGTGTTGCGTCTACAGCTTCTATCTTCTCTCCCGAGGTTCAATCGGCACTGAGCGAAGCTATTCCCATTCTCATTGAGATTGGTAGTCAGTATGGGCTTCAGGGGCCATTCACGTCTTCGCCATACCGGTCCTCTCGGTCTTCGTTGGTAACGAAGTAAGTTTCCTGCTTGTATGCGTTGTTCAATGGTACATCTTATCCGCTATATGAAGCTTTATGGACGTTAACTGGCAATACAACAACCCATCGAACCCTGCAGACGCAGCGATTGGACCGCAGGGATACGATAACCATCTGTACTACTCGTAAGTATCACATCTTCTCTGTACAAGGGCCTCTCGCTCATACACATCCAGATTTGGGTAACGAAGCTCACACGATGTCATGGTAGCCTTTCACTGACTCTCATTGCATAGGGCGTCGCAGATGCGAACGAGGATGCATATCTGACGAGTGTGTGCAGTAAGTTATTCTCAACTTCTTTCAGAGTGGTCCTCATGGAACAAACCACCTTCAGACCTTCAGCGCATACAAGCGGATGCCACCGTCGGGGACTCACCTCTCTGGTTCGGCGAGTGGGCCCTCCCGACTGAATTCAACGCGACGGACGCATTCCTCTATCAATGGGCGGACGCTCAGAAATTTGCATACAGCCAAGGCGCAGGGTGGATCGTACGTGTTTCCGCATACGAACCTCTCAGAAAGGTATGTCGCTGAATGGATGCTATATCTAGTTCTGGAACTTCAAGACCGAGATTTCCGACTTGACAAACGGGACCGAATTGGCTCGGCAATGGTATGTACCCGTCTAGTTCTCTCGCTACTTGTGTCTAAGTTACTGTGCTCGTCCAGGTCCTACCTCGAAGGCCTCAAGCTAGGGTTCCTGACGCAAGACCCCGCGGCACTAAACGATCCCGACGTGTGCGTGCCCTACATCTATAATAGCACCACGAACGGCACTAGGGCATGAGAGATGGAATATTCGGGTTCATAACAGAGGCAAAACATGTATATACCAGGACGCCGTACGGTTGTCTACCACATTCATTTATCCCGAGACCCTCCTTCGTTTCTGCATACACTACTATACTACTACAAGGTTCTGGTAATATCCGGTGAAATATATATCTGTCGTTTCACGAGAGAAGAGTCGACGTCACCCATTCAGCAATATCGGGCTGGAGAACATCTTCCATTCCGGAGCAGGTACGCCGCCCTGCAGATGCAGGGTGGGTCAATTGGTCCGACAGCGTGTTAATTGATCCGTCGTCACGCGTCATTGACCGCGATCGATCGGACGTTCTCTTTTCACCGTGCGCCACAGCCCCAGTTTCCGTAACGGGTTTGTCGGCGAATCGAGATTGGTTTTAGCGTTTGCAGGCTGCCAGACCAAATCGGGTCGACGAAAAGAAGCTTTGCAAGTTGCAAACTGCTTTCCTATTGCTGCATCATGGTGCCCCAGGCTTTTAAGTTAGGTTTCAGAAAGGAAGGATTGGATCTGTGTTCCTGGTTGTCGCCCTGCCTTGTGCCTTGTGGAGACTACTCTCTGAGTCGCGGTAGGGTACTAGGGGCAGATTTAATCGTTGACCGCTCACGCATCATCACTTTCTCATAGAGGGCGCGAGGAGAGCGAGCATAAAAAAGTGGTATTAACAAGCGTCATTGGGTCATCACGAATGGGTACCCCACTGGCAGGATAATGCAGGAGCAAGGCACGGATCAGCGACACGACACAACGAGGAAAAAACCATTTAAAACGGCGAGAGAGCGATAATTCGAATCCGGAGATAACAAGGTACACCGAAAGACAAGAAAAAAAGTCCTAAAGAAGAATGCATAGAGAACCAACGCGGACGAAACGAATGTCTCTGGAATCCGGAACGGTTCTGTCATATCCGCGTAGTCGCAGCCATCATGGCAGGTGAATGCGGAGGCGAGTTGGACCCTTGGAAGTACACCGACTACGAAGGGGAGGCCAGTGACCCAAGGCGGTAAAGGGGGACAGTGGGCGCAAGCTCGAAAACATGCTGTGCGATCGCCTGCGGTGGGCCAGCTAGTCCGAGCTGGCCTACGGTCTCGGTCGTGGACATGACGGCGTGTACCCGAGGGTCAAGGCCCATCGGCTGTTCTACTCCTTCTACACCTGTAACAGTCGACGTGCCAGACGTGCCACGGCCGTCCCAGATGCACCAAATTTCGTTCCCGGGTATGATCTGGGCGAGAAGACCAGTCGAGACATGTCTGACTTCGATGAAACGCGAGTCGAAGAGGAGGACATAAGGCCAGTGCAACGCCACGCGCTCGGCGGTGCCTTCCCATTCGATAGTGCCCGACGGGCGGCTCGGCCCTCCGTGCTTGTCCACATAAATGCCAAATTCTGGTGCAGTTTAGTAAGAGAGTGGTTCTAATGATTTGGGGGTGTCTCACCGTCGTAGCACAACAGGAACTCGTTTTCCACGCGGAATATGCCTATCGGCTTGCAGGATTCGCAGCGTTTTGCAAGGCGCTCGTGTCCGTCATCGAAAAGAGGGATGGTAACACTCTTGAAGCTAGTTGGGAGGAATTAACGGTGATGTCTTCTCTTCACGTTAGATAAAGATGCCCGTACTCAGTAAGATCCGTTATCTCGAACCCCTTCGTGCAAAGAATTGCGATCTTCGATTTCAAGAACACCAGGTCAAACGACTCAGATGGCAAGAGGAATTCCTAACAGGGAAATCAACATCAAGCCCGACCAAGTGAATGCCGGCCCGCACTACACACCCTGTACAGACGGAACCACTCTGAGCGCGCAGGGCTTATATCAGACGGAGACGCGAACGAAGCAGGCGCCTCGGATCGCTCATTGAGCTTCTCAACGACAGGTTCGAGAACACGGAAAACGCTATCGAGCTGCTCTCCCTTGAGGGAAAGCCAAAGAGGTCATACTTAGAAAGATACGTACCCCTTTTTTCTTCATGTAGATCACCAACGTCCGACCTCCTTGATTACCGACGCTGAAGAAGTCAGCATCTCCTGTGCCGTTCTCTCGTTGAGGAGACTGGGGTGTATGAGCACTTTGAGGCGACGATGGAACAAGATCCTCTATGCGATAGGCGAATAGCCCCTATGCAGACATCTTCAACATTCTGGGCGACACTGCCAGAATTGGTGAGCTCACCTTGTCTGCCAGGACAAGGAACATTCCAAAATCTTCCAACATGGCACATTGTGTAACCATCTTGAGATGCAGCACACGGCGCATGGCTGACACGACAAAAAGCATTAGGTCTGTCTAAACCTCCAAAAGCATGGCCCAACTGACATCGAGAATCATGTCTAAACCCAATCCACACACCGTCCGCACAGCCAATCGCAACGAGCGCACGTCCGTCGGCGCTATCTGCGGATAACACTAAGCACACGAACATCAACATATAACCGGAAACAAGGGTACTCACTAAACGGCACAGAGCACGTAACCTTCCCTGTGAACGAATTTTCGGGATTCCATGCAGGCGCCGCAGTGCCCGCCGAAATCGCAAGCATGAAGAACGTATCCCTGCTAAGCGGTTCCATCTCGAACACCTTGTTCGATTCTTGGACAACATTCCGCAAACCGATTGTTTCCTCCAGTTTCGCTGCAGTATCATTCATGGTCATGAGCATGACGGGACTGGTTTGAAGATGAAATATTCTATTGTGATACATACACTGTTGAATTTCGACCTTAGCTTCGTGTCACGAGTGACAGAAAAACTCCTCGCTGACGCCCTCCCATAAGAAATCGGGGTATGTATATGATCAGTCCAGATTTTCGCGATATCGACGTCGACGAAGCCAAGGTCGAAATCCAGCCACAACCTATCCGTCCCCCGGCCCGGAGCCTGCCGGGCACTTTTCTCCCAAATAGAACACTGATCTCGTCTAATTCTTCCACCACTGCTGCGTCCACACCTAAACAAGTTCTCAGTACTCAGTTCTCAGCGCTAGCTTAATCCATGCTGAACAGTTCGAGTTATCAATAGCAGAGGAGTCACCAGACTCATCCTCTCACTCGGTTGGGGCTTCGCAGCACTACATGTTGGACTCGTGAGCACATCATGTGTCCGATCTTCCTGTGTTTCTGCTATTCGCGACAGTGTTCTCGCGAAATGTTGGTGAAACGGCGGCTGGCGCACCTCGCTTGGTTAAGCTATAAAATATGACACTGGTTGTATGCCAGCCCACACAAACTAGCCCACTACAGCCATGAAGAACCTGTTCTTCAGCTTGTTGCCCTCCTTAGCGGTCTTGTCGCAGGCACTCGCAGGCCTACCTACCAGAAAGATCTATGGTGTAAATTTGGGTTCATGGTACGAATGAAATGACTTTCATGCCGGACTGGGCTCTTGAACGGTTGGCGTTACAGGCTCGTCCTCGAGTCTTGGATGCTTCCACAAGGTAATGTACACGGGTTCGTCATAGCTTGTCCCCACGTTTTCTCAACTGTCTTCAGAATGGCTGGACATGGGCGGGCAGTCATGTGCAGATTGCTCTACCTGTATCGCCACCGAATCGTAGGCTGACCTTCCGTACCTTGTTCCGTGCCTCATATCTGTGCAGTTCATTTGCTGAAGCATACCCTGACACTGTCGACCAGACATTCGCGAGGCACTGGGATGCTTGGTTCACCCAGGACAACGTGAACGAGCTCAAAGATGCTGGGATCAACACAGTTAGAATTCCGGTATGTGGGATGAGTTCAGAGATCATAAAGCCGTCGACAGTGAATCGTCATGATTTTATTAGCTTGGCTATTGGATTGTCGAAGCACTCGTTAACCGTTCGGTAGAAGCGTACCCTCGCGGTGGCCTCGAGTACCTTGTAAGTTCTCCAGAACAGCGAGAATCGTGGTTCCTAATACACAACATCCGTGATTTTGACAGCGTCGTGGTTTGAGCTGGTTGCAAGACGCGGGTATCCAGGCAATCTTGGATCACCATGCTCTGCCAGGTGTGCAAACCCCAAACCAGCAGTTCACCGGAGAGTATGGAGTCTTCTTTAACGGGATTTCATTCACGCTAACTGCATGTCAGCTGTACTACTGACGTTCAGTTCTATGTTCGTACCCAACACTTGCCAAGTTCAGGCGTATTCTGATCTCTTATCTGTTATAGACCCCATATAACTACGGGCGTGCTCTGGTTTGGACTGCTGTGATGACGACACTTGCGCATCTCGATCCGAATTTCGGAAGTGTCTTCGCCATCGAGGCTGTGAACGAGCCGATCATGGACGCCTCGCAAACACCGGGCTATGGCGGCTGTAAGTTTGCCGTGTCTCTTAATCACAACTTAACGCTGTCTTTCAGTCCAGATGGACTTTGTCCAAACCGTTCGTGCGGTTGAACTTGTTCTCGGTATCCCGATCGCCAACATGTCTCTCGGTCTCTCTGAATCCCTTCCGACGTCGAACTTCACTGCCGCTCTTGGTGTTGCGTCAACAGCCTCTGTCCTCTCTCCCGAGGTTCAATCGGCGCTGAACCAATCTATTCCGATTCTCATCGAGATTGCTAGTCAGTACGGGCTCCAGGGGCCATTGACGTCTTCGCCATACCAGTCCTCTGGCTCTGCGTTGGTAACGAAGTAAGTTTCTTACTTGTATGCGCTGCTTAGCGGTACATCTTATCTGCTGTGTGAAGCTTTATGGACGTTAACTGGCAATACGACAACCCATCGAACCCTGCAGACGCAGCGATTGGACCCCAGGGATACGACAACCATTTGTACTACTCGTGAGTATCACATCTTCTCTGTACAAGAGCCTCTCGTTCACACACATCCAGGTTTGGGGTAACGAAGCTCCCACGATGCATGATAGCCTTTCACTGACTTGTCATTATTGCACAGGGTGTTGCAGATCCAACTGAGGATGCATATCTGACCAGCGTGTGCAGTATGTTATTCACAGCTCTCTTTTAGGACGAACCTCACCGAATAACCCACCTCCAGATCTTCAGCGCATTCAAGCGGACGCCGCCGTCGGCGACTCGCCTCTCTGGTTCGGCGAGTGGGGCCTCCCGACTCAATTCAACGCGACAGACGCGTTCCTCTATCAGTGGGCGGACGCCCAGAAATTTGCATACAGCCAAGGGGCAGGGTGGATCGTACGTGTTTCGCATACGAACCTCTCAGATGAGTGTGTTGCTGAGTGTGAAGCCGTGTTTAGTTCTGGAACTTCAAGACCGAGATTTCGAATTTGACAAATGGAAACGCCTTGGCTCGGCAATGGTATGAGCCCGTCTACCTTCTCTCGCTGCTTGTATCTAAGTTGTTGCTGTGCTCGCCCAGGTCTTACCTCGAGGGCCTCGAGCTGGGGTTCCTGACGCAGGACCCCTCGGCACTAAACAACCCCAATGTGTGCGTGCCCTACATGTATAATAGCACCACAAACAGCACTAGCGCATGAGAGACGGTACATTCGGGTTGATGGCGGAGGCAAAACATGGGTCATCTATGTGCACGCCTCTTGCGCACTATCCCAGGACGTCGTACGGTTGTATACCACGGCAATTTATCCTGATATACCCACTCTTTCTGCACATACTACTGTACTACTGGTAATATCCAGTGGAATATGTCTGCTGTCGGTTCACGAGTGAGGAGACGATGTCACCCTTTCAGCAATAGCCCTCCGAGGGGGATCGAGCCGCAGGAACATCCCCCATTCCGGGGGAGGTATACCGCCCTACAGACGGAGTGGGTCGACGTGTCCCAGCAATCACGTTACGGAGGCTGGGGCTGGGAGGCGCGGTGAAAGAGACGTCCGATCGCTGTCAATCAATTACTGTAACACGTTAATGAATCGAAATTGGTTATAGCGCTTGCAAGGTGCTAGACCAAACTGGGTTGACCAGGAAACTTTGCTAACTGCTTCCTGAGCAAGTCATTTGAAGTGTGATGCGGCAAGCTGGTTCTTAGCTAGGCAGCAGTTCCACTCCCTGGCTGAACGGCACTTTCAGCAAGCCATATCCCAACTTGATGTTTATTCTTCAGCGACCCAGCACCCCCTTTACATACTAATACGTTACAGCAGCTTATATCCCGTGCAAAGAAAAAGCAACTCTGGAAGACATATAACCGTCTCATATTTACAAGGCGATGTTGATGGGAGTGCACCCGAGGTTGATGAGACCGTTCTACAGGCTGAATTCAGGTTCCGACCTTACTTGGAGAGACGTGTCAGTGACTCACGAAAGTATTTCCAGTGCAGCAGACAGGCTGCTGGGTGCACGATGCACCGGTGCCAAGAAGAAGCGGGCTGCACCCGAGAGCGAATAGGCCCGCGATGTCGGGGAGGACGATTCCGAGCAACCCGGCCAGGGAGGTGAGCGTGGTGTCCGTGGACTGTGGAGAGGCGGGGCGCTGTCAACAAGAGAGCGATCTACGGTCTGTAGTAGAACTCACAGTGTAGGTGTTGGCGCAGCACGAGATGGAGCCAGTGTTGCAATCGTCCCGAGCCTCGAGGGACGGAGCAGCGGTGGCTACTGCGGCGAGAGCTACGATGGGGAGGACAATGGAAGAGGGACGGATGAACATTTTGAGACGAGTTTGGTTTGGTTGGTTGGTTGGTTGGGTAGACGAAGTACTTGATTTGACTGAAGATCAATGGCGTTTCTGCCCACCCTTTATACTGCGAGGACCCCTCCCAGCCTTGCTCCTAATACCCATGGGTCGCCTGGGCGTGCTGGCATCAGGACATGCAAGCTGTGTGCCAACGTTGGTTGTACTCCTGAAAACAAACAAAATACCTGAGCTGCCGTCAAAAATCTGGGAGAGTCCCCTCGTTCCTGTGTATCACCGGATGGCCGCGGCTTATGTGCACGGTCGCTGGCTTGGACGTATGAGATAATTAATCACCAACTAAAGCCTGGTGACTTGTAGTATGAGTGGACATGCTCCATACGCTCGTCCGCTCAGCAACGATAGAGATCACCCTGCCGTCGTTAAAGTTCAGTTCCTTGCGCATATGAGAGCGACCCAGACACGGATAGATGACTTACGGGCAAAGTTCTCGGATTGTGCGGAGACATGTCGTGACAGGGGCCACAGCTAACCACAAGCGGAATGGCGATGGAAACGGATCATAAAATCAGACATGGTACATGATGCATGATGCATGATGTGTCGAGAACCTGGACTCAGCCTCGCATTCCCACCTATCGAAAGGCGCCAAGCGGATCGCAGGCTCAAGTCGACGCCCAGCCAGCGCTGCGGTTAAACTTCACGTTACCAGTAATGTGCTGGGGGGAACTTGGGACCAATGATAAAGTGGCTGAACGAAATACATGCAGTCGGGCGCACCGCGGCATTTGAGCTATATTCCAAGAGTTCATATCCCCTCGGGTGGCAGCGCCATGGAAATGTACACCAAGGAGACAGGCTGCATCCGAAATCGAGCCAAGGACCCCGCGGAACTACATGACCCCAACGTATGTGCACTACCTCTCAGGCTATAACAGCACCACGAACAGCATTAGAACATGAGTGTGCCGCTCGCGACACACTAGCACATGAGAGACGGCCACAGGAGAGTTGATATCGATGGCTGAGGCAAAACATGTGTATACAGGATACCGTAAGGTTCTCCACCCCATTTGTCCTGATATCTCCGCTCTTTTCTGCACGCACTGCTATACTACTACAAGGTTCTGGTAATATCCGGTGAAATATATCTACATATCGGTTCAGGAGTGAAGCCACGGTATCACCCTTTCAGCAATACCCCCACGGAACTCACCAGAGAAGGATCGAGCTGGAGAACATCTCCGATTCCAGGAAAGGTATATGCCGCATACGGGTGTCCGACAGTAAACACGTCACGGACGCTGGGCCGGGAAGCACGGTGAATGAGACGTCCGATCGTGGTGAACAGCAACGGATCAATTAAGGCGTCGATAAATCGAGGTTGGTTTTAGCGTTTGCAAGGTGCCAGACCAAATTGGGTTGACGGAGAAGCTTTGCAAATTGCAAACTGCTTCCTGAGCTAGTGATTCAAAGTATTGATGTCAATCCAGATCCTAACTAGGCAGCAGTTCCTCTCTCAGACTGAACTCAGCAAATCATATCCCGCAACTTGATGTTTATTCTTCAGCGACTCCCGACCCCCTTTACATAGTTATACGTTACAGCAGCTTATATCCGTGCAAAGAAAAAGCAACTCTGGAAAAGACACAACTGTCTCACGTTTACAAGGCGATGTTGATGGGCGTGCAACCGACGTTGATGAGACCGTTCTATAGGCTGAATTCAGGATCCGACGTTACTAAGAGATATGCATAAATGACTCACGAAAGTGTTTCCAGTGCAGCAGACAGGCTGCTGGGTGCATGATGCACCGACGCCAAGAAGAAGCGGGCTACACCCGAGAGCGAAAAGGCCTGCGATGTCGGGGAGGACGATTCCGAGCAACCCGGCCAGGGAGGTGAGCGTGGTGTCGGTGGACTGTGAAGAAGCGGGCCGCCGTCAACGAGAGAGCGGTCTACGGTCTATGGTACGACTCACGGTGTAGGTGTTGGCGCAGCACGAGATGGAGCCAGTGTTGCACTGGTCCCGGGCCTCGAGAGACGGAGTAGCGGTGGCTACTGCGGCGAGAGCTACGATGGGGAGGACAATGGAGGAGGGACGGATGAACATTTTGAGATGAGTTTGGTTGGTTGGTTGGTTGGTTGGTTGGATAGTTTGTGTGAGCAGGCAAGTAGACGACTGTTCGATTGGAGATCAATGGTGTCGCAGCCCACCTTTTATACTGCGAGCACCCCTCCCGCCCTGCGCATAGCATGCCCAGCCACTTGGACGTGGCAGCGTCAGAACATGCAAGCGGCGGGCCAACGTTCGTTGTAATCCTGAAAACAAACAACCCACCCGAACTGCCGTCAACATCTCGCCAGAGTTCTTCGTACCTGAGTGTCACTGAGATTTACGTGCAACGTTGGCTTGGAAGGGAGATGATTAATCACCGCCCAAGGGTAACTTGCATAGTCTCGTCCACTTATCAGCAATACAGACTGCCCTGCCGTCATTCCATTGCTGTCCAAAAACCTCACATAGGTTCCTTACTAGTACCTGAGCATCGCCAGAGAATTACGTGAGGTTCAAGTTGTTTCAGAAAAGAAACAAATCAATCACTGTAGAAAGGTGACTTCCTTGATTGGATGCGTCACCTCAAACGAGCGAATGGGGATGATTGACCTGCGGTGGAGACCGTGAAAGGTTCCCTGTACTACATATGAGCGTGACGCTGATAGCGACCACTTACGGGCAAAGTCCCCGGTGAGGTGATAGGGGTGACGGCCAACTTGAACCACCCCAGCTCATGAAGGGTGATGGAATCACACGATGTCGAGAACCCGAACGTCCTCCCCTGCATTATGATATATTCCGGTCGGTCTGCCAGACCTGAAAGGCACCAAAGCCCAAGGCCGCGTTGGGCCAACGTTGCAGGTGGACTTGACGTTAATGGGCTGGAGCCAGACGCCAATGCCGAGTGACATAAACCCGAAATGTTCCGGAGTCAGGTGCGGCCGTTAAGACTAGGTACATCATCTCCTATCAAACGGCAGTGCCGAATGTAGATCATTGGGGCTGAAAGCGATCCCGAGGAAAGTCCAAGTCCTCGTTCGCTGCCCCAAGGCAGCAGCCGGAGCACTCCAACCAGATTCCGGAAAGAGGAGACTGTGTAGGTTCCCAAGTGAAGGCGATCAGATACTAGTGCACTGGCAGGAACTTCCTCCGGATCCATGCCGTCTCGGCGCCGTGACCCTCTATGACTACAACAAACGACAAGGCGGCATGATGACGAAATACGAATGGCTGGTTTGGAATCGGCACCAAGACGGACGCAGGACATTCCCATGCGATACACACCGTGAGGGTGTACGTGAGTGCTAGCGTTCGAGACAGACCCAGGGACGGGAGCCTGAGTTTGACTCCCTACCACTCTGAGCGAAAATGACTCCACTGGCATGGCACACCAAATCGGCCCAAATGGCGGAATAGGATGTGGTTCGTGTTTCAAAGCGGATAATAAATTACTGATAGCTGAGATGGGAGCTGCGCTTCCACGACTTTGTGTTTACAGACAAAGGGATGGGTATGAGACTATGAGTGGCTGCGGCGAATTCCGGGTCTGGCGGACAGAATTTTTGTAGCGTGCACTAACACCTGAGGCAAGGACCCTGTTGGCCAAACAAAGTGGCGTAAAATTGGTGAACATATTGCGCCTGGGCTAGTGGATCTGGCAGGGGAACATAGTTACAAATCATAGTTTGATTATGTACGAGATTTGAATCTAGTACAAACCCCTACAAAGAGGATACATATGTCTGGGGGAATGTACCTACTTTGTGGCCCAAACATATTTGACGCTGTCTCTAGGGCGAGATAGCCCCCCCAAAATCAGGCTATCTACAGGGGGAAAACAGTCCTAGACCAACCTAGACTAGGGACCAGCATGGATAAGCTGTATCCGGATGACATCCGTACCGTATCCGTGAATTGCCTTTTTAGCCTATCCGTACGGATTTGTGTGGATAATCATGGATGATCACGTCAGCATATCGCATATCCGCGGTTTGTTGATTTGCCCAAGACGCATTTACAGCCGTTTTGCTATATGATGGCACTCACCGCGAAATTTCGCCAATGGCAGCACTCACACACGTCAATAGCTGCCAGCACCTGCGTCCCCAGCCTTACCTGCCCGTGATGCAACACAGGGCTTCAGCCATCAATCATGCATCGCAACTGCGAGCGCGACAGTGCTGCCGACGCGTAGCTCACCCAAAAGCCAGATTGAGTCATTGGGAACACCATGAGGACCAGTGCAGGTACGCCGTCGTCCCAATGCCTGCTCTAGCCTTGAAGTAGTACGCAAATAGCAGCACAAACACACTACCTGCCTGTACCCACATGAACGTGGCACCCCACATTACGCCGACACCAGCATGAACATGCCACTACCTGCATGTACCTCCGCCAATACAGCATACCAGATGGAGGTCCCTCCACGTTACGCAGACGCCAGCGCGGACGCCTCGCCACTCCCGTTGTACGCCAGCCACTCGTTGCAGACAGACATACCATCCCAGCGCTGCGCTCAAACGCTAGCACGGACGTGTTCACACCCATTGCTGGCCCGCTTGGACAGCACCGCAGATTCGTCCTCACTCTCAGAAAACCTCCCCCATAGGTGTGATGTCGCCAATGCACCCCTGCCATCTCACACATCACTCAAACGGGCCCTCGTCATTGCCCCGTGCACACACATGTCGAAAACAGCGCCGTACACAGTCGCAGGTGCACACCCCATCCCCCGAACAAATTCGTGCCTGCCGTGCACGAGATTGTGCAACGATGCCTGCACTGTCGAACAGGTCCGTCTACCACCAGCAAACCTTCTCGTGCCATGACCCGCAGCTTGTCTGCCAAACTAGACTGGGCCCAGGACGTAGAGGACACGCTTGTCATACCACCAGGTCCCCCTCAGCAGTGGCTGGAGTCTGAGGTCGTAGGTAGTCCGTGTGTTTGTGTAGCTAGATAGCAATCCATCCCTTCACCCATGTCCTCATGACTGGAGCTCTGCTAAGGGCCAGCTGCCTTCCCCTGCCCTAGTCCATCATCAATGCCATGGTTCGAGTTTCATCATGGCGATGAGCCCCGGACACTCCCTCAACTTCTTGCCAGCAGATATGAATTGATTCGTGCAAAGCGGGCACAGGAGTTCATCGAGAAAGTAGTCAGGTTTCTGGTGATCGAGGGCGCCCTCGAAGATTGTTGTCCTGTGGTTTGACAACATCACTCATCTCATGCCAAAGCTTCACAGTGTGGTAGAAAGTGCACTCGGAGAAATCGCAGACATCAAGAATATCACGGAGGTCCAATAAACCATATTCATAGAGATGCATAGCAGCGAGTTTGATGTCGCGAGATATTTTGCATCACTCCTTGTTATACTTTCAAGCATTAGTAAAGGTTTCGAACTACTTCTATCATATAATTTAATACTACTAGCAGTTTCATTTCGTCATGTACACTCGTTGCTCACCAGCACTGCTGCTAATACATACATCGTGATAATTCAAGTTCTGTTTCTCCCGAACCGCGGATTGTAATTCGGCGCTTCGTCAGCATCCACGGATACGTTGTGCTGCAATCCGTGGATAGCGGAGTTTGAATGCAGTTATCCGGATGTTATCCGGATGATCCATGCTGGTCCCTAACCTAGACAGACAAGCACGAAAATGAACGAACAAAAGAGTTGAGCCAAACATGGAAACATATTTCGCCTGTGCTCACAAGTCTGCTAATTGTTTTTATCCGAAGATCAGATTATGAATTTGTACCGAATATAAGTATAGTAAATTTCCACTAGCCCAGGCGCAATCTGTTCATGGATTTGTGCCCAATATTTTCACGCACCAAAGTCGACCCTGCAAACGCTAAAAAATAAATTTCGATTCGCTGTTACATAACCTTACACCTGAGGCAAGGTGTCGAACCAAACTGGGTCGACGAAGAAGCTTCGCAGACTGATCCAAGGAACTGATGGCAACTCAGATTCTAGTAACTAGGCGGCAGTTGCTCTCTCAGACTGAACAGCGCGAAAGCCACACCCCGCAACTTGATGTTTATTCTTCACCGACCCACGACCCCCTTGACATAGTTATACATTATAGCAGCTGACAACCCGCGCGAAAAAAAGCAACTCCGGAGAAGATGTAACTGTCTCATGCTTACAAGCCGATGTTGATGGGCGAGCACCCGACGTTGATGAGACCGTTCTATAGTAGGCTGAATTCAGCTTTCGGCATTACGAACAAAGAAGCGTCAGTGGCTCACAATAGTGTTTCCAGTGCAGCAGACAGGCTGCTGGGTGCATGTTGCACCAACGCCAAGAATCAGCGGGCTGCACCCGAGAGCGAAAAAGCCTGAGACGTCGGGGAGGACGATTCCGAGCAACCCGGCCAGCTGGGTGAGTGTGGTGTCCGTGGACTGTGGAGAAGCGGAACGCTATCAACGACAGAGCGATCTACGGTCTATAGTAGGACTCACGGTGTAGGTATTGGCGCAGCACGAAATGGAGCCAGTGTTGCACTGGTCCCGAGCTTCGAGGGATGGGGCAGCGGTGGCTACTGCGGCGAGAGCTACGATGGGGAGGACAATGGAAGAGGTACGGATGAACATTTTGAGACGAGTTTGTTTGTTTGTTTGGTTGGTTGGATAGTTTGTGTGGGCTGGGGATTAGACGAAGGACTTGATTAGACTGAAGATCGGTGGTGTTGCTGCCCAGCTTTTATACTGCGAGGCCCCTCCCTCCCCTGCTCCTAATACGCACAGGGCGCCTGGGCATGCTGGCATCAGGACATGCAAGCGGTGTGCCAACGTTGGTTGTACTCCTGAAAACAAACAAAACACCTGAACTGCCGTCAAAGCTCTGGGAGAGTCCCCTCGTTCCTGTGTATCACTGGGTGGCTTACGTGCCAGGTCGCTGGCTTGACGTGGGAGATAATTGACCAACTCAAGGTAACTCGGATGAATGAGCCACCACAGAGATCGCCCTACCGTCGTTCAAGTTCAGTTTCTTGTGCATGTGACGGCGACCCAGAGACCAACGGAGGACTTATCAAAGTTCCCGGATTGTAGGGAGACGTGACAGGGGCAACGGCTAACCACAAGCGGACTGGCGCTGGAAACGTAAAGTCAGACATGATGCATGATGCATGAGGGCATGATTGGCATTGATATCGAGAACTCGCCCTCGCATTCTCACCGATCGAAAGGCGCCAAGCCGATCGCAGGCATCAAGTCGACGCCCGCTGCAGTTAAACTTCACGTTAAATACGCTGGGAAAATGATGAAGTGGCTGAAAAAAAAATACATGCACGCAGCGCAACGTTTGAGCCACATTCTCACCAAGACTAGGTTCATATCCCCTCGGGTGGCAATGCCATACATCAAGGAGACATGCTGAAGGGCCCTGTGGTACTACACGACCTCAATCTGTGTGCCCACGGTAGCGCATGAGAGAGGGCACACTTGAGTGGATGGCCGAGGCAAACATGTGTTGCTACCACGCCCATTTCTCTCACGATATACCCATTCTTTTCTGCACAGTGCACACCCAATCGTGGTCAATGACGATGGATCAATTCACACCTCCACGAATCGAGATTGAGTTTAGCGTTTGACGGTGCCAGACCAAATTGGGTCAACGAAAGAACCTTGCACGAGTGATTCGAAGGGCCGATGGAAACCCAAATCCTAACTAGGCAGCAGTTCCTCTCTCAGACTGAACAGCGCTTTTAGCAAACTATCCCCCAACTTGAGGTTTATTCTTCAGTGACCCACAATCCCCTTTACATAGTTATATGTTATAGTAGCCTATATCCCGTGCAAAGAAAAAGCGACTATATTACTGCTCATGTTTACAAGCCGATGTTGATGGGCGAGCACCCGACGTTGATGAGACCGTTCTATAGGCTGAATTCAGAATCCGACGTTACGAATAAAGATGCGTCCGTGGCTCACGATAGTGTTTCCAGTGCAGCAGACAGGTTGCTGGGTGCATGTTGCACCGGTGCCAAGAACAAGCGGGGTGCACCCGAGAGCGAAAAGGCCCGAGACGTCAGGGAGGACGATTCCGAGCAACCCAGCAAGCTGGGTGAGTGTGGCGTCCGTGGACTGTGGAGAAGCAGGATGCTGTCAACGAGAGAGCGATCTACGGTCTACAGTAGGACTCACGGTGTAGGTGTTGGCGCAGCACGAAATGGAGCCAGTGTCGCACTCGTCCCTAGCGTCGAGAGACGGAGCAGCGGTGGCCACCGCGGCGAGAGCTACGATGGGGAGGACAATGGAAGAGGGACGGATGAACATTTTGAGATGAGTTTGGTTGGTTGGTTGGTTGGATAGTTTGTGTGGTTGAGGATTAGACGAAGTACTCGATTTGACTGAAAATCAATGGCATTGCTGCCCACCTTTTATATTGCGAGCACCCGTCCCAACCCTGCTCCTAACACACCCAGGCCGCCTGGGAGTGCTAGCATCCTGACATGCAAGTGATGTGCCAACGTTGTACTCTCCTGAGAACAAACAAAAAGACCTAGACTGCCGTCAAAATCTGAGAGAGTCGCCTCCTACCTGTGTGTCACCAAAGACCGACGTCCGAACTAACGATCTCGCACGCAAGTCCTCGGTGATATGCACGCGGGGTGCCGACGTTGTAGCCTCCTGAGAACAAGTAAAAACGACCTAGACTGCCGTCAAAAATCTAGCAGTCCCCTCGATCACCGAGGACTTACGCGCGAGTCCGTTGATCCGGACATCAAATGTGATTCGTCACCGTCCGAGGTTCCCTCGCATGAGTGATCATGCCCCATAGGCTCCGAACTCGTCTCCTCGATCAATGAATAGATAGTTACCTGCCGTCGAACTCATGGTTAAGTTCATCGTACATCTAACAGCGATTTTGATATCATTGGATGACTTATAAGCGATGCTTCCCGGTTTGTGTGGAGAGCTGACAGGGGTAACGGCTAATCACCAGGGGACGAAGGGCCTAGACTTGTCCCCGCATTCCGGCAAATCTGCTGGACCCGAATGCATCCTTGAAGGGGATCACAGGCCGCAACAGTGCTGGCAGTCAAACTTCACGTTAGCGAACCGTAGGCGATGCCGAATTGAGGAAATAAAGACGTGGAGTCGGGCCCGGCGCATCCTTTAAGCTACATTCAATATCACCAAGGCCAGGTCCATCACGTTCCTTGACATGAGTAAAATAGTCGTTCCACGCTGTTCCAAGGCCATGGATTCAGCTCACCCGAGCTGTCCAACCGGATTCAAGAATCACTCAGGAAATAAGAACACCGTGTAAGTTTCGAAGTGAAGAGAATGGCATCGATCACATACCATGTCACCTTGACCCCTGATGAGTACAGCAAGGCGGTATGAGAAAGAGATGCGAATCATGGTTCATTGGCAAGACGAACAGAAGGCACCCGAATAACAGTGAATGACGCATCGTGCCAGTGACCACTCGTACAGGGATAACTGTGGCCTCACACTCCCCATTTCGTCAGAATCCGCAATGTTGGCAAAATTGAATCCAAGACAAACGTACCTTTCGAGACGATACACACGTTGGTCAATTCGCTAGTCAATGCTACTGAGTTTACGCAAGTGTTCGGGACTGATGGCATCTACACACTCTCAGTATTACCAAAGACTTTAGTGAATGTTTTGCGAAGTCTGATTGGTTGGGGAATAGGTTTCCGCTGCTCAAAGCAGCAGATGCTGTGCAAGCTAACCACACGGAGACCAAAATGGACCTTTCAGGTCGGCTAGGCTTTGTTGATGTGGTAATGGCGTCTTCCAAGGCAGTGGAACGAACTTACCTACTAAATGTTCCCACGAGCGCAGCTTACCCGAACTCTCCAAGCATCAATGCACTGCCGGGAAAGAGGACACTGCGATAATGCAAACCCACAAGTCAAGAACATCACACACCAACTTCAGGGGGGTCTGTGTCACGTCAACCTATATGACTATGACAATGTGGTATCGCGACGAGGAAATACGAAATCTGACATGGTAGTTCTGTAAACATGGACAGAAACAAACGCGACACGTCAATACTAATCGGATTTGCAAACTGCTCCTTGAGCGACAGATCTGAAGTGTTGATGGCAAACTAGATTCTAACTAGGCAGTAGTTCCTCGCTCAGCCTGAAAGGTGCTTTTAGCAGACCATATCCCGCAACTTGATGTTTATTCGTCACCGACCCACGGCCCCTTTACATTGTTATACGTTGTAGCAGCTTATATCCTGTGCAAAGACAAAGAAACGCTGGAAAAGATACAACATTCTCATATTTACAAGGCGATGTTGATGGGTGTGCATCCGACATTGATGAGACCGTTCTATAGGCTGAATTCAGTCCCGACGTTACGAAGAGAGACACGTCAGTGACTCACGAAAGTATTGCCAGTGCAGCAGACAGGCTGCTGGGTGCATGATGCACCGGTGCCAAGAATAAGCGGGGTGCACCCGAGAGCGAAAAGGCCAGAGACGTCGGGGAGAACGATTCCGAGCAACCCAGCCAGCGAGGTGAGCGTGGGGTCCGTGGACTGTGGAGAAGCGGGCGCTGTCAACGAGAGAGTGATCTACTGTCGGTAGGACTCACAGTGTAGGTGTTGTTGCAGCACGATATGGAGCCAGTGTTGCACTCGTCCCTAGCCTCGAGAGACGGAGAGGCGGTGGCTACTGCAGCGAGAGCAACGATGGGGAGGACAATGGAAGAGGGACGGATGAACATTTTGAGACGAGTTTGGTTGGTTGGTTGGTTGGGTAGCTTGTGTGAGCTGGGGATTAGACGAAGGATTTGATTTGGCTGAAGATCAATGGCATTGCTGCCCACGATTTATACTGCCAGCACCCCTCCCAGCCCCGCTCGGCCTGGGCGCGCTAGTATGAGGACGTGCAAGCGGTGTACTAACGTTGTACTCTCCTGAGAACAAACAATAAAAGGTCCGGACTGCCGTCAAAAATCCGAGAGTCCCCTCGTACCTGTGTATGACCGAGGACTTACGTGCAGGACCGTTGGCCCAGACGTTAGTAGGATTCATCACCACCCAAAGCTAACTTGCATGAATGGTTATGCCCCATAGGGTCTGGATTCGTCCCCTTGATCAACGAATAGAGATTGACCTGTCGTCGAAATCATGGTTAAGTTCATTGTACATCTAATGGCGATTTGATTTCGATACCGATGGATGACTCATAAGCGGAATTCCGGGTTTGTGCGGAGAGGTGACAACGGTTAACTACCAGGGGAAGAAGGGCGATGCAATCACATGTCCGAGAACCTGTATTTTCCCCTGCATTCCAGCCGATCTGATCTGTTGGACCCGAAAGGGCCTTGAAGGGGATCGCAGGTCATCACAGTGCTGGCAGTCAAACTTCACGTTAATAAACTGTAAGCGGAGCCAAATTGACGACAGAAAAACGTGCTAGAGTCGGGCCCCAGCGCGTCTTTCAGGCTACAGCATCACCAAGACCAGATCCATCATGTTCCATCAAATGAAAGTGCGAAGAGACCCTGATGACTACAGCAAGGCAGTATGAAGAAGAGATACGAGTGGTGGTTCGTTTGCAAAATGGACAGAAGGCACCTGAACAACAGTGATTGTGACGCACCATGCCAGTGAACCACTCGTACAGGGACGACCCTGGCCTCACACTTCACATTTCGTCCGAACCTGCAATGTCTGCAAAATTGAGTCCAAGACAAACGTACCTTCCTTCTGAGGCGATACACACGTTGGTCAACTCGCTGGTCAATTCTATCGAGTTTACGCACTGGCAGGTGTTCAAGATTGCTACGGTGTCGGCATCTTCCAAGTCAGTGGAACGAACTTCAGGTTGAGATGCAAAACACCGTTGACAGGTTGACAGGTATAATGATCGCATATACGGGCCGCTCCAGCTGTGCTGCGAGTCAAGCTTGTCCCCACGAGTTTACTCCTGTTTACTCAGTACTTGGATGAGTCAGCAAAGTCACGCCCTTTCCGCCATCATTTTTACACCAGGTCGCTGCACCTCATACGCACACCGTGACATCGCCTTCTTTTGCCGCAGCCAGCCGCACCCGTGGCACTCGACCAACTCCTCTCGAAACCCGGAGAGTCTGTCCGTCGACACCGCCAGTGCTGCAGTGCATCGCTCCCGTCCAACGACATCCCCAGATCTCCATGTTGGGCGCTCAATATTAAATAAACAATATTCAGTACCTTGTCGCTTTCGCTCTAAGTGTTACCCAGGCTAGATCAAACTCCCGTCTGAGCCGCTCACTGGTAGGTGCCAGGTCTGCCTCCAAGTCGAACATTGGCAGTTGTGTAAGCACCCAAGTAACAACTGCACAACTTGAACGTCACGCTGAGTATCGCATCGAAAAGTGCGTTTGTCTAAGAAGAAGCTGCAATCATTCAGGCGGACGAATACGTGAAGAAGGCTGGCGCAGAATCTCTGCACTCGTGTTGATGCATGATGTTTGATCGTTCTGACATTCCTAACTCTTCTTCGTACCGTCTTGTCACTTGTCGTGGCTATATAGTGGTGGGCGCAAGGATGACCCTGCTTGGTATGGGTTCCCCGTCACTGGGAAGCTTACACGGTGTCCTCTTTCCTGAATCCGGTTGGAAAGCCCGGATACCGCAATACCATTGTCTTGGAACAGCGAACGACAATTCTAACTTTGCTCGGGCTCGCTTTCTGCCCGGTGTTGTAGATTTGGCTCTGCCACATGAAGGGGGATGGTGAACCCAGTCTTGGTGACATTCGAAACAAAGTGCAGCTGCGCTCGACTGCAGAAAATTTCGGGCTTTCAGTCACTCCGCAGGCACTTGGCATTGCTCCGCAGCCTCCAGCCCATTAACGTCGAGTTCGACTGCAGCGCTGGCACGACGTGGCCCGAATATATGCGAGGGGGTGACGTCCGGTTCCCGACATCATATGGTTCCATCACCCTTCTCGAGCCCCGGTGGTTCAAGTTAGCGTCACCCCCATCATTTTACCGCACAATCCAAGACCGTGTCCATATATCATTCGATATCGGTGTCACGCTCGGACATAGTACAGGGAGCGATGTCACGGGCTCGTCCGCAGGTCAGTCATCTCCATTCGTTTGCTTGAGGGGACGAATTCAGTCATGGTAGGCACCTTCTGGCGGTGATTAACTTCTTTTTTTCTCAAACAACTTGGACCTTGCACGTATGTCTCTGGCGATGCTCAGGTAACAAGGAACCCATGTCATATTGTTGACCGGAGTTCCGCTGTGTTGTTTGTTTTCAGGAGTACGACATAGCACACTGCTTGTCTGTCCTGATGCGGCATGGGCGTGGTAGGAGCAGGTTTGGGAGGGGTGGTCACAGTATAAAAGGTAGGCAGCAACGCCATTGATCTTCAACCAAATCAAGTCCCTCGTTTGATCCCCAGCCCACACACAAGCTACCCAACCAACCAAACTCGTCTCAAAATGTTCATCCGTCCCTCTTCCATTGTCCTCCCCATCGTAGCTCTCGCCGCAGTAGCCACTGCTGCTCCGTCTCTCGAGGCTCGGGACGAGTGCGACACTGGCTCCACTTCGTGCTGCAACAACACCTACACCGTAAGTACTCCAGACCATAGCCCGCTCTCTCATTCACAACATCCCGCTTCTCTACAGTCTACGGACACCACGCTCACCACACTGGCCGGGCTGCTCGGAATCGTCCTTCCCGACGTCTCGGGCCTTTTCGCCCTCGGGTGCACCCCGCTTGTTCTTGGCACCGGTGCATCATGCACCCAGCAGCCTGTCTGCTGCACTGACACTACTTTCGTAAGTCACTGACGCGTCTTTCTTTATAAGGCCGCGGCTAAATTCAGCCTATAGAATGGTCTCATCAACGTCGGATGCACCCCCATCAACCTCAGCCTGTAAATTAGAGACTTAGATGTGTCCTCTCCACCTCTCCAGCGTTCAAGCTGCCTTTTCTTTGCACGGGATTTGCGCAGGATTCAAGCTGTTTGTAACTACCATGTGAAGTGGCAGTTGATCACTGAATAAGGATACCCTAGCGGCCAGCTACCTATAAGTGATGAACTCGGATGATCATTGCCAGAATTACTGGCTGCGATCAGCGGCAAGATCTAAAAGGCATTTTGCAAACCATTTGGTCAGCACTAGTACTACCGTGTGATTGTTTGTTTCTGTTCTTCTTGCAATTGAGCTACGATGTATGATTTCGTATTTCCTCATCGTGATCCCGCATTGTCGTAGTCACGCAGGGCGACGTGGCATGAATCCCCCTGCTTGGAAATCCGTAAGTGATCCTCTTGACTTGGGAACTTGCACCATGACAGTGTCCACTTTCCCGAGTGATGCCTGGAGAACTCGTTAAGCTGGATATTATTGTCATGCCTTGGAACGACGAACCGCAACTTTATTCGCTTTTTGGGGTGGTAAGTAGTCTCCGTAACATTCGAATACAGCTCAATGCCCGCGCTGCGCCCGACTGTATGTCATTTTTTTTTCAGCCACTTCAACATTGCCCCCAATACGTTAACGTGAAGTTTAACCGAAGCGGCGGCTGGGGGTCGACTTGAAGCTTACGATTCCCTTGGTGCCTTTCGATCGGTCGCAATGCGAGCACGAGTCCAGATTCTCGACATCAATGGATCATGGATCATGTCTGATTTTATGATCCGCTCCCAGCGCCGTTCCGCTTGCGGTGTCATGTGTCTGCACAATCCAGGAACTTGTCCCGTAAGTTGTCTATCGGTGCCCGCTTCCAGCACTGTGATGGCCTGCGATCCCCTTCAACGGCCTTTCGGGTCTCGCAGATCGGCCCTAATGCGGGGGAAAGTACAGGCTCTCGGACATGTTGCATCGCCCGTCTTCCCCTGATAGTTAGCCGTTGTCACCTCTCCGCACAAACCCGGAACTTTGCTTATCAAGCCTCCGAATCGGTATCAAAATCGTCGTCGGTACAATGAACTTAGCCATGGTGTCCACGGTAGGTCAATCTCTGTTTGTTGATCAAGGGGACGAATCCGGACCCTATGGGGAATGACCACCCATGCAAGTTAGTCTCAGGTGGTGATGAATCCTATCTAATGTACATCTGGGCCAACGATCTTGCACGTAAGTCCTCGGTTATACACAGGTACGAGGGGGCTCTCTCAGATTTTTGACGGCAGTCCAGGCCTTTTGTTGTTTGTTCTCAGGAGAGTACAACATTAGCACACCGTTTGCCATGTCCTCATACTGGAACGCCCAGGCGGCCTGGGCGTGTTAGGAGCAGGGCTGGGAGGGGTGCTCGCAGTATAAAGGGTAGGGAGCAACGCCATGGATCCTCAGTCAAATCAAGTCCTTCGTCTGATCCCCAGCCCACACAAGCTACCCAACCAACCAACCAAACTCGTCTCAAAATGTTCATCCGTCCCTCTTCCATTGTCCTCCCCATCGTCGCTCTCGCTGCAGTAGCCATCGCTGCTCCGTCCCTCGAGGCTCGGGACGAGTGCAACACTGGCTCCATTTCGTGCTGCGCCAACACCTACACCGTGAGTCCTACTGTAGACCGTAGATCGCTCCCTCGTTGACAGCATCCCGGTTCTCCACAGTCCACGGACACCACGCTCACCTCCCTGGCGGGGCTGCTCGGAATCGTCCTCCCCGACGTCTCGGGCCTTTTCGCCCTCGGGTGCAGCCCGCTTATTCTTGGTGTCGGTGCATCATGCACCCAGCAGCCTGTCTGCTGCACTGGAAACACTTTCGTGAGTCACTCACGCGTCTCTCTTAGTGAGATCGGATCCTGAATTTAGCCTGTAGAACGGTCTCATCAACGTCGGATGCACACCCATCAACATCGGCTTGTAATTGTGAGATAGTTATATCTTTTCCAGAGTTGCTTTGTCTTTGCACGGGATATAAGCTGCTATAATGTATAACTATGTAAAGGGGGTCGTGGGTTGCTGAAGAATATGTAAACATCAAGTTGCGAGATGTGGTCTGCTAAAAATGCCGTTCAGTCTGAGAGAGGGACTGTTGCCTAGTTAGGATCTGGGTTTCCATCAGTACCGCGAATCACTCGCTCACGAAACAGTTTGCAATTTGAAAAGCTTCTTGGTGGACCCAATTTGGACTGGTACCCTGCAAACCCTGAAACCAATCTCGATTCGCCGATGTGCTAATTGATCCGTCATTGACCACGATCGGACGTCGCTTTCACCATGCATCCCACCCCCAGCTTCCGTAATCCCAGCATGAGGCCCTCGAGGTAGGACACAGCAACTTAGACGCAAGCAGCGTGAGAAGGAGTTCATACCATTGCCGAGCCAACCCGTTTGAATTCGTCAAGTCCGAGTCTCGATCTTGAAGTTCCAGAACTAAACTTGCCGTCACACTCAGCGACCAGACCCTTCTGACATGTTCGTATGTACGATCCACCCTGCGCCTCGGCTGTATGCCCATTTCTGGCGTCCGCCCGCTGGCAGCGGGACACGTCTGCCCCGTGGAACTGACTCGAGAGGCCTAACTCGTCGTCCCAGAGAGGTGAGACGCCGGCGGCGGCATCCTGTTGCGATTGTATGCACTAACGGTTTGAGGATGCTTTGTGCCCTAGGGAATTAGTGGGGATCGTCCCAAGAGAATTAGAAATGGCTCAATAGTGAGGTACTTGTGCATGTATAGGGAAGACGGGAGCTTACGAGTAATACAAATGCTTATCGTATGCAGGGTTGGGTGGGTTGCTGTCTTGCCACTTGACGTCCATAAATCTTCGTATAGATGTACCGTTGAACAGCGCATACAAGGAGAAAACTTACTTCATTACCAATGAAGAGCGAGACTCTGGACTGGTATGGCGAAGACGTCAGTCGCCCCTGGACTCTTGGTAACATTTGAATGTCCGCGCTCCGCCCAATAAGTTATGTCACTTTTTTTCAACCACCAACGTTATGTAAACCCGCGGCGCATTACTTGAAGTTTAACGATACCATTGGTGCCCAATTGCCAGTGGTGCCTTTCGATGATAGGTCCGAGTCTGATTGCGGGTGGGGCGAGGTTCTCGACATCAATGTCAATCATGCATCGTGTCTGATTTTATGATCCGTTTCCATCGCCATTCCGCTTGTGGGGTCATGCCTCTGAATGACTCGGGAACTTGTTTCGTAAGTTATCTATTGGGGGTCTGCGTCGCACCACCTATACTTACGAGGAACTTAACCATGACTCGACGGCAGGTCGATCTCTAATCGTTGCTGAGGGGATGAATCTATGGGACATGACCCAGTATTCATGCATGTTAACCCTGGGCGGTGATGGATCATATCTAACGTCCAAGCCGACCACCTCGCACGTAAGTCTTGGGTGATACACAGGTACGAGGGGACTCTGTCATATTTTTGACGGCAGTCCAATCTTTTTTGTTTTCTCTCAGGAGAGTACAACGTTGGCACACCGCTTGCATGTCAGGATGCTACCACGCCCAGTGCGCCTGGGCGTGTTAGGAGCAGGGCTGGGAGGGGTGCTCGCAGTATAAAAAGTGGGCAGCAACGCCATTAACGTTCAGTCAAACCAAGTCTTTCGTCTAATCCACAGCGCAAACAAGCCACCTAACCAGCCAACCAACCAAACTCGTCTCAAAATGTTCATCCGTCCCTCTTCCATTGTCCTCCCCATCGTTGCTCTCGCCGCAGTAGCCACCGCTGCTCCGGCCCTCGAGGCTCGGGACCAGTGCAACACTGGCTCCACTTCCTGCTGCAACAACACCTACACCGTGAGTCCTACTGTAGACCGTAGATCGATCTCTCCTTGACAGCGTCCCGCTTCTCCACAGTCCACGGATACTACGCTCACCCAGCTGGCCGGGTTGCTCGGAATCGTCCTCCCCGACGTCTCGGGCCTTTTCGCCCTCGGGTGCACCCCACTTATTCTTGGCGTCGGTGCATCATGCACCCAGCAGCCTGTCTGCTGCACTGGAAATACTTTCGTGAGTCACTGACGCATCTTTCTTCTTAAAGTCGGGACTAAATTTAAGCCTATAGAACGGTCTCATCAACGTCGGCTGCACGCCCATCAACATCGCCTTGTAAATATGTAAATTAGATACTTGGATGTATCTTCCCCAGTGTTCAAGTTGCCTTTTGTCTGCATGGGATTTGTGCGGGATACAAGCTGTTTGTAACTACCATGTGAAGGGGCAATGGATCTCTGATCAATACACATTTACGGGTTTGAAGTAAACGTGCAAGGATGGCTTAGTGATCAGCTACGTATAAGCGGTGAACATTGCCAAAATCACTGGCAATGGTTGGAATCAGGGGCAAGACCTAAAAGGCGTTGGCAAACAATTTGGTCAGCACTAGTGCTACCGTGTGGTCGTGTTTGTTTCTATTCATCTTGCAATTGAACTCTATCATGATATATGATACATGATTTCGTATTTCCTCATCGTGATACCGCTTCGTTGTAGTCATGCAGGGCGACGTGACACGGATCCCCCTGCTTGGAAGTTGGTATGTGATCCTCTTGACTCGGGAACTTGCACCATGACAGTGTCCTGTTTCCCGCGGCTTGGAGAGCTCGGGCAAGCTGGATATTATTGTCATATCTTGGAACGGCGAACGACTGCATTATTCGCCTTTGAGTGGCAAATAAACCTATCATTGGTACAAGGGCTTTGTTGAACTCATCCCACTTCCTCAATGTCGACAATCACCTCGATGAGGATGTTTTCACTCTCTGTTGTCCTCTCACCTCCGAGTCCAGCCCGAGAATCACCAAGCGCGACCCTTGGCTCGATTCCGGGCGTCTCGGAGCAGCCTGTCTCCTTGGTGTAGATTTGGCGTTGCCATTTCGTGGGATATGAGCGTAGTGGTCTTGGTAACGTTCGACTGTAACTCGATGGCCGCGCTGCGCCCGACTGCATGTAATTTTTTTTTCAGCCACTTTAACATTGCCCCTAGCGCATTAACGTGAAGTTTAACCGCAGCGGTGTCTGGGCGTCGACTTGAAGCTCACGGTCCCCGTGGTAGCTTTCGATCGGTCGCAATGCGGGCACGAGTTCAGGTTCTCGACATCAAGGGATCATGGATCATGTCTGATTTTATGATCCGCCCCCAGCACTATTCCGCTTGTGGTGTCATGTGTCTGCACAATCCAGGAACTTACTGTGACCTCGATGGCATGTCAATCTCGCTACTTGTTGATCAGGGGGCGAATCTATGGGGCATGATCACTCATGCCAGTTAACCTTGGGCGGTGATGAATCATATCTAACGTCCAAGCCAATGACCTCGCACGTAAGTCCTCAAGGCTACACAGGTACGAGGGGAGAGTTTGTCAGATGTTTGACGGCAATTCAGGTCTTTTTGTTTGCTCTCAGGAGAGTACAACATTGGCACACCGCTTGCATGTCAGAATGCCACCACGCCCAGTCCGCCTGGGCGTGTTAGGAGTAGGGCTGGCAGGGATTCTCGCAGTATAAAATGTGAGCAGCAACGCCATTGATTTTCAGTCAAATCAAGTCCTATCGTCTAACCCCCAGCTCAAACAAGCTACCCAACCAACCAACCAACCAACCAACCAAACTCATCTCAAAATGTTCATCCGTCCCTCTTCCATTGTCCTCCCCATCGTAGCTCTCGCTGCAGTGGCCACCGCTGCTCCGGCCCTCGAGTCTCGGGACCAGTGCAACACTGGCTCCATTTCTTGCTGCAACAACACCTATACCGTGAGTCCTACTGTAGACCGTAGATCGCTCCCTCGTTGACAGCACTCCGCTTCTCCACAGTCCACTGACACCACGCTCACCACGCTGGCCGGGCTGCTCGGAATCGTCCTCCCCGACGTCGCGGGCCTTTTCGCTCTCGGGTGCAGCCCGCTTCTTCTTGGCGTCGGTGCATCATGCACCCAGCAGCCTGTCTGCTGCACTGGAAATACTTTCGTGAGTCACTAACATGTCTCTCTTCGTAACGTCGGGACTGAATTCAGTCCATAGAACGGTCTCATCAACCTCGGTTGCACGCCCATCAACATCGCCTTGTAAATATGAGACAACCATAGTTTTCCAGAGCTGTTTTATCTGTGCACGGGATATAAGCTGCTATAATATATAACTATGTAAAGGGGGTCGTGAGTCGCTAAAGAATGAACATCAAGTTGCGGATAAGATTTGCTAAAAGCGTCGTTCAATCTGAGAGAGGAACTGCTGCCTAACTAGGATCTTGGGTTTAGCATTCCATTTCCAATCACCTCGCTCCGGAAGCAGTTTGCAATTTGCAAAGCTTCTTCATCGATCCAATTTGGTCTGGCAAACTGATCTCAATTCGCCAATTTGTTGTTATTTGATCCGTTGTCACGATCGGACCTCTCTTTCACCCCAGCCTCCGTGGCGTGTTTGCTGTCCGACACGTCGAAACTACCGTCTGTGGGCATACCTCCCCAGGAATGAGAGATGTCTGACATGTTGCGCTTGTTTCTATTCATCTTACAATTGTAAGATTTCGTATTTCCTCGTCGTGATACGGCATTCTCGTAGTCATGTGCTGGGCGGTGTGACGCGGATCCCCCTGCTTGGAAGCTGGTATCATGGTGATCCTCTTGACTTGGGAACTTGTACCATGATAGTGTCCTCTTTCCTGAGTGATGCCTCGAGAGCTCTAGCATCCCTTAGGCAGACCAAAGAGCCGAAGTAAGACAGTCGTCACTTCTCCACTATGAGCAGAGCTCGGGCAAGTTAAATATTAGCATGCTTTTGATCGGCGAACAACTGCTTTCTTGAACTCATTCCATCTCCGGGCCCTCCACGCCGACAGTCGCCGATACATATAGATATTCTCGCTCTCTTCTGCCCGCTCACCTCCAGGATCGGTCCCTGGCTCGATTACGGATGCCTCCAGCATGTCTGCTTGGTGTAATCCTAGTAGCAGTGCCATCTGACTCTTGAGGGGGAGATATGAACCTAGTATTGGTAACATTTGAATCATGTGGCTGAAACGCCGCACTCCGTCCGACTGCATGTCATCTCTTTCACCCACTTCAACATTCCGCCCAGCGGATTAACGTGAAGTCTAACTGCAGCGGTGACTGGGCATCGGCTTGAATCCTGCGACCCCTTTGGTGCCTTTCGATCGGTCGCAATGCGGCCACGAGTCCAGGTTCTCGACATCAAGGGATCATGGATCACGTCTGGTTTTATGATCCGCTCCCAGCACCATTACGCTTGTGGTGTCATGTGTCTGCACAATCCAGGAACTTTTCTCGTAAGTCATCCATCCGTGTCTGTACAAGGAACCTACCATGATCTCGACGGCAGGTCGATCTCTATATCATTGTCTCTATTCGTGGCTGACGGGGCGAATCTATGGGGCATGATCACTCATGTCGGTTAACCTTGGGCGGTGATGAATCATATCTAACGTCCAAGCCAACGAGGTCGCACGTAAGTCTTCAACGATACACAGGGGAAACTCTGTCAGATTTTTGACGGCAGTCCAGGTCTTTTTTGTTTTCTCTCAGGAGAGTACAACGTTGGTACACCGCTTGCATGTCAGGGTGCTACCACGCCCAGTCCGCTTGGGCGTGTTAGGAGCAGGGCTGGGAGAGGTGTTCGCAGTATAAAAGGTGGGCAGCAACGCCATTGATCTTCAGTCCAATCAAGTCCTTCATCCAATCCCCAGCTCACACAAGCTACCCAACCAACCAACCAAACTCGTTTCAATATGTTCATCCGTCCCTCTTCCATTGTCCTGCCCATCGTAGCTCTCGCCGCAGTAGCCACCGCTACTCCGACCCTCGAGGCTCGGGGCCAGTGCGACACCGGCTCCACTTCTTGCTGCCAGAACACCTACACCGTGAGTCCTGCTGTAGATCGTAGATCGCTCTCTCGTTGACAGCGTCCCTCTTCTCCACAGTCCACCGACACCACGCTCACCTCCCTGGCCGCGACGCTCGGAATCGTCCTCCCCGACGTCACGGGCCTTTTCGCCCTCGGGTGCAGCCCGCTTATTCTTGGCGTCGGTGCATCATGCACCCAGCAGCCTGTCTGCTGCACTGGCAATACCTTCGTGAGTCACTGACGCGGCTCTCTTCGCAACGTCGGATCCTGAATTCGGCCTACAGAACGGCCTCATCAACGTCGGCTGCTCGCCCATCAACCTCGCCTTGTAAATGTAAAACTGTTGTACCTTTCCCAGAGTTGCTTTGTCTTTGCACGGGATATAAGCTGCTACTATGATCATGTATAACTATGTAAAAGGGTCTTAAAGGGTCGTTGGTCGCTGAACAATAACTATGCGATATGGATATGTGCTTTTTGCATTCAGCCCTGAGCGAGAATCTAGTATCTGGGTGGCAGCGAGTGGCATGACAATGTGTGAGTGCCAATGGCAAGATCTAGTTGCAAGGGATCGACATGGTTTCTTCATTAGGGTAGTTCAGTATAGGATTTGGCCCGATAGTGACTAGTACCGATCGATCATGCCCTCGAATTCTATCAGGCCGCATTGAAGAAAGCTTGAATCGGGAGTCGCCTGTTTTGCAAAATGGCAGTGGACATTTAGCTGGCTATAACCGACGATAGCCCGAACGCTTTACTAAGCCCTACGGAAGGTGTTAGCCACCTTTGTGGATATCGATCATCTCTGTGTTTACTATAATTGTTAAACTGCACATCACTAACCTTCTCGTTCAACTCCTAGTCTTGTTCAAGCGCTGCACTTGGTTACATGTCAACCTGCATCCGGCCAGTACCACTCTAGTACTCCATAAAGGTCCACATGAAATGCATTAAAAAGAGTGTTCAACAACATGAGATACAGTACAAACAAGTAGTGTTCGTATCCACGTGTCTAGGCACAATGCAACCATTAAACGAAGCGACCAAGACAGGTATAAGGGTTCGTAAAGGGTAAAATGATAAGATGCAGTGTTTCTTTTTATGAGAGGAATGCCATCGCGAAGAGCGTGCCGAGAACACCTGTAACCGAGGAGACGCCGACGGCCATGGCGGCATTCGTCGTAGGTGAGGCAGGCGAACTACTGCCCGAGGACTTCGTAGCAGCAGCGCCCGTCGCAGAAGCACCAGAACTGCCGCTAGCCGTGGGAGTGGCAGCGGTGAGACCGGTGTAGAGCGCAGCGGACTGATAAGTGACACAGTTGGAAGACGCGGGAGTGACGGGGGTATAAGGGGGGTCGACAGGGCCGGTAGCGGGTTGGGAGTAGGTCATGGTGACGCCATTGGTGACATAGATGCCAGCGGGAGTCTTGAGATCAGAGTCGCAAACCTCGAAGGTACCGTTTTGAGCGGCATTGGGCATGTTGTAGGTGCAGCCCATAAGGTCGTAAATGTTTTGGCAGTAGCCGTCCTGGTCGGTTTGAGAGCTGGCGGGGTCACAAATCGTGATACAGAAGATGTCGCTACCCATGAAGCTTCGGTTTGACATTAATACAGTGACAGGTGGCAAGAGGAAGTTATAAATGCGTACTTTGTCCAGTCGATGACTTGCTGGTAGGAGTTGTTGTTACCGTTGTTGCTGGGGAAGGCGTTGGAGTACATGAGACCACCAAGAGGGTTCCCACGCTGATGGGAAGAATGGTGAAACAGATGGAGAAGACCTATAGGGAGGGATACTCACCAAGTCTGCACCGTGAGGGTCAAGCTCTCCACCGTAGTCCTCAGCGTTCATGTTGAGTTGGGTTTGGTCCATGAAACCAGCGATCTGGATGTAAGCGCTGGTTACGAGTACTTGGACACCAGTGAGAGCACCAGCAGGGATGAGACGAGTGCCGTGGCCAGGCTTGGTGCACCAGGCAACCTCCTCCTGTTCAGTGTCACCGATAGTGGCGTTGGGCATGGGAGGAGCCCAAAGACAGAAATCTTGAAGAAAAAAGTAAATGAATAAAATAAAAATTCGGAGAATCGAAAAATGGGATCAGTAAATTGGATAATGAGCTCACCGTCAATGTGGTTGACCATAGAAGTCTGACACAGGGAGTCCTGGTTCTCGGTGGTGGAGTTACAGATGTTGTAGCCGGTCTGAGGGCCACGGATGGCTGCGGTGTTGTAGTCAACTTGGTAAGGCTAGAATAATGATCAGTAGTGAAATGGGAGTGAACACAAAGGTGCTGCTCACGATTCCAGAAGGGTAGGCATAAGTCTTGGAGACGAGTGGTGTTGGGTCAGCAGGGTCGGGCTGAGCAAAAGCAGACTTTGCAGCCAGTGCCACGACGAAAAGGGCAGAAAGAGCGGAGCGAGACATGTCTCAAAAGATGGAAGTGTTCAATTTGGAAGAAGAGGAGGGAGAAAGACAGAGAGTTGTCCTTGCGTTTGATTGGCAGGAGGGAAAGCGAGGAAAAGTAGGCAACGTCTTGCTGCGGGACAGCCTTGTTCAAATAGTCCCCGTATTATTAGCGCACATCAACATTTGACACGGCAGAGCTATATATGGCACAATTTTGTATTTATACAGGTTCATACACTATAATTATGTATGTACTCTAAGCTAACCCCATCAACACTGTTTGCAACGAGGTATTCGTTGCACTAGTTTTGCGTGGTGCTGCGCTCGACACACCCTAACGACCCGCTTATATACGTACCAACTCTTGCGACGCTTCGACCATGTCTGTCCAACGACGAAACAAAGTAACAGGAACAGATTCATCAGGTCTGAGGCAGTCAAGCTCACACGAGGCCATGTTAGCCCATCGCTATTATTGCATAGGGCATCGTAGACGCGGACCCTACGGTGCGGCATGAGATGCCCGAGTGACGCTGCTGTCGGATGTTCGCCCTGCTACTGGGCCTCCCGACTCAATTCAATGCGACAACGAGTTCATCTAAGACGGACGCCAGTCGACTTTGCGATCCACACCTTTAAAAGTCGCCAGGAGCCCGCAGTCTTGCCAGTCACAGAATGAAAACTCCAAGACGTCTCGAAGCGCACACAAACTGAATCCCGCAAGCACCTCCATGAAGAGGACCAAGCCGGTGGCCCTACATGCGAGATATACACACAGAGACGATTGGAGATTATCAGGAGCCAGCGGTATAGTGGAGGGAAAGGAGTGACTGTAAGTGATCTAGCCAACAGCATTGCGTCGTTTCGGTATACACATGCTGAATCATGACATACGACGGCTGCTCTTGGTGTTGTTGATGTAGGGCTTGCACACGTCGGGGTCGTGCAGCTCGGCGGGATCCTGCGTCATGAATCCCAGCTTGAGGGCTTCGAGATAAGACCTGCGTGCGCATACGGACATAAATATATACCCGAAGCGGGGCAAGCACGGACGAGCTCGTACCATTGGCGGGCCAGTCCATTCCCATTCGTCAAGTTCGAAATTTCGGTCTTGAAGTTCCAATACTGTTTGTGACGTCACACTCAGCACCGTATCTCCGGGTTTGTATGCGAGACACGTACGATCCACCCCGCACCTTGACTGTATGCCAATTTCTGGGCGTCCGCCCACTTGTAGAGGAATTCGTCTGTCGCATTGAATTGAGTCGGGAGGCCCCACTCGCCGAACCAGAGAGGCGAGTTGCCAAGAGCGGCGTTCGTTTGTACGCGTTGAAGGTCTGAGGGGGGCTTGATTCGTGAGTATCGTGGAAGAGTGCTAGACATGACTTACTACATATGCTGACCAGATAGGCAGTCGGGTTCGCATCTGCGACGCCCTATGTGGTAAGGAAACAGTCAGCGACGGGCTACAGCGATCATGTAGGCTTAATTACCCCGAAACTGAGTGTGTGTAAGCACGAGTCCGGTGTAAGGAGAAGGTGCGATGCTTACGAGTAGTACAAATGGTTGTCGTATCCCTGTGGTCCAATCGCTGCATCTGCGGGGTTAGAAGGCTTGTTGTATTGCCAGCTAACGTCCATAAAGCTTCGTATAGGACATAAGATGTTTGTTGGACAGCGCATACAGGGAGGACACTCACTTCGTTACCAACGACGAGCGAGAGGACTGGTATGGCGAAGACGTCAGCGGCCCCTGGAGCTCGTACTGACTACCAATCTCGATGAGAATGGGAATAGCTTCCTTCAGCGCTGATTGGACCTCGGGAGCGAAGTCAGAAGCTGTGCACGCAACGCCAAGAGCGGCAGTGAAGTTCGACGTCGAAAGGGAGTCAGAGGCACCCAGAGACATGTCGGGGATCGGGATACCAAGAACAAGCTCAACCGCACGAACGGTTTGTACAAAGTGCTTCTGGACTGAAAGACGGTGTTAAGAATTGTGATTAAGAAACACGATAAAAATACGTGCAGTCGCCGTAGCCCGGTGTTTTCGAGGCATCCATGATCGGCTCGTTGATAGCCTCGATGGCGAAGACACTCCCGAAACAGGGATCGAGATGCGCAAGTGTCGTCATCACAGCAGTCCAAACCAGAGCACGGGCGTAGTTGTGTGGTGTCTGCGACTGCAAATCAGGATATGGCTTGGCACAAAAATCTTGGGTACGAACATAGAACTGGACGTCAGTGGTACAGCTGTTATGCAGTCAGTGTTAATGGATTTGTGTCAAACAAGACTCCATACTCTCCGGTGAACTGCTGTCCGGGTGTTTGCACACCCGGCAGTGCGTGGTGATCCAATATTACCTGCATGCCCGCTGCTTGAAGCCACCCCAACCCACGGCGCTGTAAAAGCCGCCGATGTTCGGATTCAGGATCCAAGATACTCTCGCCGTTCTGGAGAACTTACAAGGTAGGCGAGGCCACCGCGAGGGTATGCTTCCGCTGGGCGGTCAACGAGCTCTTCGACAATCCAGTAACCGAGCTAATGAAAGCACGACGCTTCGTTATCGACAGATTTATCACCGCCACCGAGCGTGTTCTCCATACCGGAACCCGAACCGTGTTGATCCCAGCATTTTCGAGCTGGCTCACGTCGTCCTGAGTGAACCACGTATCCCAGTGGCGCGCGAACGTTGCGTCGACCGTCTTGGGGTATGCTTTGGCGAATGAACTGCACATAGATGAGACTCAGTAAGGAATGTGGGAACCTCAATCAACCTACGATTCGGTCTCGATGCAACTGGCGCAGACATCACATCGCTCTCCGCCCATGTCCAGCCAGCCTGAAAGCAGTTCAGACGACGTTGGGGCAGGGCGTGACGGATCCGCGTACCTTGCGGAAGCATCCAAGCCTCGAGGACGAGCCTACCACGTAAAGCTATTCAGGAGCTCAGTCCCGATGTGACAGCGACGGCGTTCGTACCATGAACCCAAGTTTACACCGTAGATCTTGCCGGCGGGTAGGCCAGCGAGTGCTTGCGACGACAGCGCTGAAAAGAGCGACAGCGCCAAGAGAAAATTCATAATGTGGGTTGTTTTCGAGCTGTTGGTAGAAAGCGGAACCAGGACCTGTGAATGCCACATATCCAATATCGTGTGTTTTTGTAGTTGGGAGAAGTGTCCACGGAGAAGCATCGTTGCGGTCGTCAACAGAAACCATCGACGTGGATGCGGACGCGGCGAATAGCAGAAACAAACCAAGATCGGACGCATGGTGGTGGCTCCCGGCATGTATGTAAAGCCTCACCAGGCATAACAACGAGCCTAGCAACTCTGTCATGCAACTGGGCTCTCCATAATTCGAGCCTCATGCTCACATTGAGCTGGTATTGAGAATTTCTTCAGGCACGGAAAACACAGCTAGCGATGGTGACCTGCTGGCAGTTGATATACGTTGATAAGCGGCCTTTGCTTCTGACCGGGGTAATCTGCCTCGGGTGGCAGTTGTTTCTGAACGGTGACATTCCGATAATCTCCGGGTGGTCGGAATGGATGTGTCGAACACCTGTAAGCATGTCATTTAAACGTCGAACTCCAGGCTGATCCGGAATGCTCCGGACCTAACCTGTAGGGCTCGCTCTAGAGCCTCCCGAGATTCGTTTTGTCCAACTTTACACCTGTATAACTATGCCATACACGCACATGTCGCTCAGGAATGAAAAGATTAGGTCATCTGTTGAATAATACTAGTAGCCTCTGAGGGGGGTCAAACTGGTGACATGTCCAATTCCCTGTTATGTATGCCGGCTTGTCAGCAGGCTGAGCGTGCTCGGCGCGAGCTCCGCAGACTCTCTCCGCATGTTGGACGCGTTTGCGACGGAAAACACGGGGCGGAGGCGCAGGAGCGTGGGCGGCGAGAGTCGCAGGGAGGACGCAATTGGATATCTTGTCCGCCGGATGGACGACTGGGCTAAATGATGCTATCCTCAAGTGGCTGGATACTTGCAGCTGTTCCCGACCAAGTGAACACGTTACTTGCCATGGCCATCGCCCGGGATAGGAGAAATTTGCGACATGATGGCAGATGGGGGAGAATTTGTATGTATACAAGCCGTTTCACATAATCACGTTACTGGCCGCCCACGCGGTGCTCGTCTGAACGACTTGGAGCAGTGCGAGTACACCTGCGTGAGAGCACTACCAGTAGTTTCTGTCTGACCATCGTGAACTCATACTCACCTGGGTCATTGTGAAGCTTGATGACAGCTGCGCAAAAGTTGATTACTCGGATTGTAGTTGTTTTGCGTTGTTGGTCGCTGTCGGCCACCGTCAGACACGGTGGCCGACAGTGGCTGATCCAATTGAATTATTATTGATCCGTGCTGCATTGGACCGTGCAACAAAGTACTCAGGCCTGGAAAATGTCACTTCTGTGCTAACTTTAAACTGCGTATCCATCGTGATTCTTTGGGGATGAAGGTCGGTGGAAACGATTCAGATGTATCCCACTTGGATAGCTCTTTGAGAGTTAAGGAGCACTCCGAGTCCACACCCGCCGCAGAGAAGGCATCGGAAAATTTGCAGGACTTTCCTGAGGGTGGTTTCGTGGGATGGGGATGGGCAACAGCTTTCGGAGCGTACGTTCCCTTTGCATAGCTTTCTGTCGCAGTCAGAGGTTGAATTTAGGTCATTCAATAGATTTCTCGTGCAGTTTAGCACATATGGGTGCGATCAATGGAACTAAGCACCCCTACTAGCATACTCATCAGAACCCGACCAATAGATACTCAATCTCTTTCGGAGTGTATCAAGGTATCCAAGTCATGCTAGATGGGGTTTCAATCTCACATTGTCCCCTGCTCGCCAGATTTTTACGCTCAAACGTACATCACAAATCAAACAGCGTCCACTATCTCGTGAGCGCCGTGTTGGGCTTTGTTATTCGCTTCCTTACACCCTCTACCGCACAGATGGATTGGGAGTACCAATGCATTTCTATTTGAGATATGTGGGCTGCTAGCAGGCAGAATGTATGATCGTGGCTATTTGTGAGTTACCCACAGCGAAATCTTCCTCCTGCTCTGAATCGATACTTGGTCCAGTTACCACTTACTCTATGGTGCATCCCTTTTACAAGCCTTCTCGCTTTTCATGCTCTCTATGGCACACCCAAACAACTACTACCAGGTTCGCAAGCACGATGGTCATCGAGCATCTACACACTTTTGACCCTGGCGTAAAGGTCTTCCTCGCACAGGGCATAGGGTCCGGCTGTGCAGCTGGCCTTCTATACATTCCCTCCATGGCAGTCGTTTCTCAATACTTCAACAAGCGCCGTGAGCAAGTCATGACGTTTGTCGCCTCCGGTGCCTATCTCGGTGCAGTGGTGCACCCTATCATGCTGAACAACACCATTCCTGGACATCTGGGTTTTGCAAGCGGCGTTCGTGCCAGTGCTGGACTTGTCACTGGACTGCTGTTAGTTGCTTGTGTGTTGATGAGGTCTAGGTTGTCGCCATCTGAATCTCCGACGAATTTTGTGGCTGCTATGGGGAAGTGTGGACGTGATAGTGCTTTTATCTTTGGATCTCTTGGGTACGTCATGCAGACATTGCTGGCCTGGTGGCTCAGGCACCCACTTGTTGACCTTTCCGGTTTGAATTTGTAGCTTGACGGTCTTCGTAGTTGCGTTTTATTATCCCCTGTTTTACCTCCAGCTCGACTCTGCAAGACACGGCCTGGGACAAAACTTCTCATTTTACTCAGTGCGTCATTCGCTCTATCGTCTATATGAGCACCTTTTTGACTGAATTATCAATTCCTCGCAGCTCGTCATCATGAATGCCTCAAGCTTCATCGGCCAACTAACCTCAGGCTCACTCGTCGGGTACCTTGGAGTCCCCACCGTTGTCCTAATCGCCACATTTTGCGGCACAGTGCTACTCTTTGGGATGATTGGAGTGCATACCATAGGTGGTGTTGTGGCTTTTGGGGTTTTGTATGGGTATTTCGCAGGGATATGTAAGTTTGCATCCGAGTCGAGCGATCAATGACTGGTTTCTTCGCTTGCGTGCCGGGATATCTGTTGGCTAATGGTATAGTGAATTCTTTTTCATTTAGTTCAAGCGCTGTGGGCGCCTGTCATGACGATGCTTACTCCTGATCTATCTGAGCTAGGGTAAGCCATCTGCATCGATTGGCGAGGGCGACTCATGATTTGCATGCTTACAGAGTACGAATGGGAGTTGCCTGCGCTGCTATGGGTAAGCGGGGATATGACTACCAGGAGATGCGTACATGACCTGATCTCCCATACATTTCTGCTTTTCCCTGTTCGTAGGTCTCGGTGGCCTCGTTGGTGAGATCTTGACTTTTGGCTCTTGCTTCCCTCTCTGCCGAGCCGACCGACATCGCGTCTCCGGCTAACATCCGGTTCATCTACAGGTCCCCCCATCTCAGGTGCACTGCTCACGAACGACTATATCTGGTGGAGAGGTGCATTGTTCAACGGGGTAAGCCTGCACTGTACTTACCCACTGGGTCGTACCGTACTTGGACCTCGTCCCGCGGTGTACCCACACTGGTCCAGACATCTCCAATATATATATATCTGACTGTGGTAACACTAGATCATGGGTGCGCTCGGTTTTTCGATGTTTCTCGTCATGCAACGTATCCTTGTGAGTCGGGAACGCAGGAGCGGGCTGCTGAAGAACGGAGAGGTCGCCGAGCCGTCTGTACCAAGCACCACTCTTTAGTATTTGGGATGTCTTTTTTGTGCGGCTTCATCCTACACCGCAAGAAGCGCCGGATTCCATCAGGAAAACCCTCTTTCTTATAGAATTTCAGTAAATTTAGAGTCATTTGTAGACATTCAATAAATATAGTAGGAGGATGATGGTTTTAGAAAATAACAGACGATGTTGCCTGAATGGGTACAATAGGTGGAGTATTTACGAGTTCAAGTACCGCATCCGTTTGCCAAATACTCCGTGCCGTTCCTCGCATGTCACGGTGCAGCCCTGCCAAAGTTACCGCGTCGTAGCCGTGTTTACAACGGAGTATGGGTACACTACAGATAGATGCGACAGATGATGCAGCACCACTCATGGTTTCGAAGAGCCCGGCAATAGTTGTACGTCGCAGAGCACTGTTCGTTTCAACGATCTGCCATATCCAGACCCGTGCAAGACCCGTGGTTGCATTTTCCAGTGACCGGTTACAACGTTCAACGTTCAACGAACTTCAACTCCAACACCTGAAGCCTCCGTGCCACTAGTGACGGTAAGCCCTTCTCAATCCCTCCATATTGTCCACATTCATCGTCGTTTGCTCAGCCCGATCCTGTAAACGCCTCAAGGGTGATTATACCTTCACCAGCCAGCTCGAAAGAGCTTACCGTCCTGGATCGTCTCAATCCTGGTGGAGACAAACCCGTCCCCAGATTTGCGCCCGGGACTCTGGTCAAGTTCGGCTGGGACCACGACGCAGAAGTTCGCACGCTGCAGTTCATCTATGGACGTCTTTCCGTTCTTACGCCACGCGTCTTGCATCCTACCCCCTTCCCCAACGACTTCGTCGAGCCCTGGGACCGCGGAACAAGGAGCGTCTGGTAGTGCCTCTTGATACCGTTATCGACGGCATGACCTCCACCGAACTCGACCACATCGCTGATCAGCTGCTCGTCCTTCTCAACGGGATGCGCTTATACACGAGCCCGACGCTCGGATCCCTCACCGGCGGTCCCTACAACAACCGGGTTCTGCCCTACCCGTGCACCCTCTACACGCATTTTCGAGCGTCAAGGTGTACCTCGAACACTACCGCAGCATGTTCCTGGAATTCTACGGACCCGGGTACGTGGACGAGCTGTTCAGCTGCTTCCCGACGGAGCCCTGGTCTACCTTACCCACGGCGACCTCCTCCCTCGCAACATTCTCGTCGACGGCTCTAGGATTACTGCTATCATTGACTGGGAGACCGCCGGCTTTTACCCCGAATTCTGGGAGTATTGCCGGATGGATGATCTGGGATGGATGACGCCTACGCCGGGAGAGGGAGATCGCAGCTGTATATTGAATCCTTCGTGATCTCCATTACAACAGTGTGTGGTTGGTGTAGTGGCTTGGAGAAGATGATGGTCAGGGAGATGGCATCCTTGCTTACGGGCGACCTTCTATGGATATCTTCAAAGCCGTATTCGCGAGCGATGTCGAGGGTAGTGATGATGAAAGCAACGATAGGGCTCAGGAGGACGAAGTTGTGGATATCCTGATACCCCCGCAGCCCTCCACTCAAACGACCGCCGCCGATTCAGCAAAAGCAGGTGCTGTATTGCTGAAGAAGTCAATCTGTCCACTTTCCAACCGAGACTCATCCCTCGCGACGCACAGCCGAAATCCACGAACCGCAAAGCGCCCGCGACGAAGGACAAGAGACTTAAGAAGGCAAGGGCGATGTTCTCGTATCCTTTTATCTTGATTAAGGGGGCGAGGAGTCCCTCTTAATATCCGCTCTTCGAGAAAACAAGGACTGAAGAAGTGTGGGAAGCAAAACCAGCAATACCGTTAGGGGTCTTCCTCTGGCTGCTGATACGCCCCACGATGCCGATATGAAGGTGGATGTCTCTCATGGCCACGATAGTGGGACCGACGCGGCGCTGTGAATATCATGCCATCTGCCAAGCAGTACTTCTCAGGGGTTCGTGGACTATACTACATGTACTGTTTATTGATGATGGTCCACATAATCTCCGCTACTACAAGGCACAAGCAACCTATCTCGGATCACAAACGGCACACTCCGTTTCCAGCTCTTCCTGTAGTAAGCCAGTGACTTACTCCAGTAACTAGGGCGACGAGCTGTCAGTGATCGTGAAGGCAATGAGAAGCCGACGGCAAGTCGACGGCACAAATCTGTTGCACTGGAAACTATTAGCCATGTCTGGGTGGGACTCGGGAACTCGAGTCCATGATTCCATAATACAACCTCCATCTGATTCCGGTACCCGGTCAGGTCTGCGATTGGGGCACTGAACGTTGAACCTCCTTCTTGATGAGGCTTATAATCTCCTGGTACACTTGGTCTGCATGGACAGGTTGCTCGCGGCGACGTGGCTTTAACAGCACGAGTAAGTGGGTTACAATGTCACAATGCCTTACACTGGGACCTGTGTCGGCGCTCGCGGGTAGCTTCTTGATCACCAGAACATGCAGGGAGGTACGCGATCCTGAGCTCAATAAACGTAGCTTTTATTATCGCTTCTCGCCGACTTTCAGCGCCTCATCACAGTTTATCATTGCTGCCAAGTGTTTATCCGAGTCCCACGGTACGGTCTTGTAAACTGCTGTGATCCTTCCTGTGTAATGCACCCTTGCCTCGAATATAGCTTCCTATTTTACTGTAGTGAAATTCTGCGATGCTGGACAGTCTTCTCCACGAACACTCACCTCATCTACTGTCTAAGTGATCGACCTCCGCAATAGGTCGAATCCTTTTTCCACCCCAGTCCTGTGACATGAACAAACACGTCGCAGGTCAGGCTGAAGACGAACGCCATGTCGAGACTTTCATCATTCATGAGGAAGATATGACCCATCAAAGACGTCTTCTCAAGCAACGTCACGTCCAAATGCAAGTCTTCAGTTATATTGTGCTTCATGCCCTAACGGTCCGCTTTTCAAACAGGATTGCCGTGTGTTTTATTTTTCGCTCGAGAGCCATTCTCAACAATTCATAATATTCACGTTTTAGATTGCTGGAACGTTGGGCACAGGATTATTCCTAGGCTCAGGAGAAGCGTTACAGGCTGCTGGCCCAGTCGGAGCACTCCTCGCATATGCGCTTGTTTCGACTGTTGTATTTGCGTCAGTGCCCTGCATTACATTCACTATCTTTGGGTCAACTAGTAACATCCTTACTAGGTCTCTATGCGCTGTCGGTGAAATGACCTCCTTCGCACCTATACCGGGGACGTTCCCCCATTATGGTATTTACATTTGTCGTTCAACCGCCCACGCTGACTGACCTTTGAACCTCCTTCAGCGTCCAGGTGGGTCGATGAAGCGCTTGGATTTGCGGTAAGTCCCCGTTAGCTTCCCCCTCTCAAGCTCTGAACCTTCTTCCAGGTTGGATGGGTACGTTTTTAAATCTGCTTTCACGCTACGTAACACTGCATTTGTGCTTTCCGCATAGAACTATTTCTACGTGAGTTCTTCGCCTTCGTCGCTCCTGGGACCTATGAGTACACGCTCTACAGACCACGGCGTGAGTCTTTCCATTTCGAAGGCTCCAAGTGCATCTCTAATCTGTCATCCTTGTTTCGTAGGATTACTGTTCCCGTTGAGATAGCTGGTGCTCAACTCTTGATCGGATATTGGGATTCAGATGTAAAGCTCCCCTGTCTTACGGCATTGCACGACGTGCTCATCGACGTTAAAGCCACATCATCAATGGATCTATCTAGCAGTCATGTGCGCATCCGCTTGCACTATCAATATCTTTGGCGTGAGGTCTGTTCCGAATGTGCGCTGCTGTCCATCGATTGATTCTGACATGTCGTTGTTCAGGTGGTTTGGAGAAGGTACTATCCGATTCCATTGGTGCGCTGCAGGCTCATCCGAGCTCCCTAGCCGAATTCATGTTTAGCTTCATGAAGTGTAAGCAGAAAACCCTCTTCTACTTGAGACACCCAGCTGATTAGCTTTAGTGATCTTGATCACGGTCTTGATCATGATTGGCCTCGTGATTGATTTGGGTGGTGCACCTAATCACGACAGGCTCGGTTTCAGGGTCTGTTCTCGTGCTCATATGCCCTTGCTATGACGTTCATACGTCGATCTCAACAGTATTGGAAAGATCCAGGTCCATTTGCTGGGACCGACCTTGTCGCCAACCGAGATCTCGATGGCTTCTTGGGGTTCTTGTCCGTAATTTTGCAAGCTGCCTTTTCATTTCAGGGCATGGAAATCGCTGCAATGTAAGGCCGTGCATTGTACTACGATTTCTTTCCCAGGGCCTGAGGTGTCATCCCACAGTGCTGCAGTGGTAACAGAGAGTCCTCGACGCAACGTTGCGATGGCCATCCGTAAATCCTTTTACCGAATCCTGATTTTCTATGTGCGGCACGTCTCCTCGACTCCTTACAGTTTGCTGACCAGGGGTGTAGATGCTTGGCATTTTGATTGCGGGAATGATTGTCCCAAGCAACGACCCGGGTCTACTGAAGCGTATGTTCACAAAGTCACCGCGAGTGACGTAGTTTGACAATCTTCCAGCGTTCGGCGATACTCGAGTGACCGTCACCGAGTCTCCGTTTGTAATCGCAATGCAGCGCGCAGGCATTAACGGTATGTCTGGCGAGATTCCCGTACCCTCATGTTATCTAGTTTCTTCCCTTGACCTTCTCTGTGTTTCAGCCGCTTCGCACGTGGTAAATGCTGGTTTGGTAATGAGTGCATTCTCCTCCGGGAATTCGTTGTTGTTTGCCGCATCTCGGGTTCTCGCAGCCCTTGCATACAGGCGTCAGGCACCGGTTATTTTCACACACAGGTACAATGAAATCCCTATCGCTGCAATTTTGTTCACCGTACGTGGTACTCTCGTTGTTTCCATGATGCGGACATAAATGAGACCTCCAGTCCACCTTTACTCTGTTTTCGTTCATGAGCCTTGGCCATAGTGCCGACAATGTCTTCCGGTCGGTATTCGGAGCGTCCTTGGCATTCGTCTCTGGATCTGAGCCTTTGAGTAGCTGGTTCGCGAGCTTCTCCGTGGTTGGTGATTTCCTGAGCTGGGGTACGGTCAATCTGACGTACCTCTATTTCTGTGAGTTCGGTCGATATTCTAGTCACAGGAACATCACACATTACTGATGGGTTGTTAGATCAAGGACTGAAACACAACAATATAGATAGAAATAAATTCATCTACTGGAGCAGATTTCAGGTGCGTAACGGTATCTTCAACCTCGACGTCACAAAAATCAAAATTTTCCTAACTAGCCATGGCTATCAATATGGGGACTGGTTATGTGCATATTTTTCACGCTTACCAGTGGTGTCCAGGTGTTCTGGCATTTCGAGCGCGACAAAGTTACTTTCTTTATGACCTGTAAGTGACAATGACTTGTCATCGTTTCTGGAGCTGTCCCTAAAACCAACCTCGTTCGGGTGACAGACATCGACATCCCTCTCTTCTTATGTCTTTATGCGTACTGGAAGATAACCAGGAAAACATCATTCCGAAGGGTGGAAGACAGAGACTATAAGACAGTATGTACTTCCTCACTGGCAGCGGTATGGACATGGATTGCTAACGCGTTTCGGCAACGTGAAGGGCATCCCGTCGATCGAGGAGACCGAAAAAGAGTATAAGAAACCTAATGGATTTTGGGAGAAGGTCGTCCATGCTCTGTTCTAGACGGTTCCTGGAGAATCGTTTGCTGTTCTCTCATGCAAGGCGTTGTGTCAATCGAGAGTGGTAATCCCGGTGCTGTCGTCGTCCGCCTGCACGCATACTAGTATACGTATTAAGCTTGTAGACTTCTTGTATTTCCTCCGTGACCATGGACAGTTACTGTTTGTGCGAATATCATAGTCATATTCTGGTCTCGAATCCATGTCTTGTTCTTTGGAGTTAACTATAACACAGGGGTCTGAACTCCACGGCCGTCGACAGACAGTCTAAGATTCGAGGCAGCGACGCAGGAAGTTCGTAGTATACCTTCATCCGGCCCATCTCACGACGGGGTGCTCTATTGTTCAGCAATCACAGCCTCTTGAGTCTTCTTCCCTCATGATACACAGCACCATGCCTCCAGTGCTTACCATATCGACAGGGTGGCGCCGGGTACTTCAAGCTGCTTGGACGATGTGCAGTGACTTTTGCCAGGTGGATGCCGTCGCGACTGCGAGGTATCTTTCTCAGGCTCGGACCCATGGGCCATGTGAAGGAGTGGGTAAATGTCAAATGCGAACGCTATCATGCCCGTATTTACATGCCTATGTCTGTTTCTCACGTGACGGGGCGCGCAGTACTCCAGCTGCGGCTCCACCGCATACCATGACGCTACTGATAGTACCGTGTAAGTATGTATTGTTAAGCACTGACCTGGACAGCTTCCAATCAGTTGGCCGGTTTTGACATAGCCTTACTACATGCTGTAAAGCCTGAGTTCAATCTCTGATAATACTGCATCCGAGTCTGGTTTCGGGCGCTAGTGATCATGCCTTCCTTCATGTTCCCCCTCCATGCAATCGCAGTCAAACTGCTTGCGCGACTCTCCCATATTCTCAATGCATTCCCTCGGTCAAGGGATGGCTTTCTACGTGCATCCTCCGTGCTGGTGCAGGTATTATACAACAATTTAAAGAAGCTACTGGCAGCTTCCAGTAAAGCTAGTCCTTTGCAGTCCCAGACCCATTGTGCGAGTTTCATACCAACTTCCGCGTGCCCACCTCAGGCGGTCATCCAACCCGCACCGCTGGTGGACGGAAATAACACTGTATCGGCGTCGTCCAATAACCCAGTAGGCAATGGCCAACAGGCTGAAGGCGACCATGTTGCATCGCCGTCTGGTACGCAGGCTAAGCCAACTAGCCAGTTCCCGCCTTCGGTGGACCCCAAAACACCTAGTACTTCGACTCTCAATGTGCCAGCACGTCTATCAACGCCACTGCCCTCCTTGCATTCCGGTTCAGGAAACGTCACTGGCCGGGTCTTGAGGCCTGGCGCGCCAGAAGAGATTATGGAGAGAAGGTATAAACAAAGGATTAAAGTGTAAGCTAAGTCGGCTTCTTGTCATTCGCCGATATTGATTGGCAGTTCTGCAGGGAAAGAAATCATGCTGAGGTGCTCTTAAACCCTGGGGATATGAACTATGACGAGTGCGTTGGTTGATTCTTTGTTGTCGTTTGGCGGGAAAGTAACACAGGTCAACGAAGTACCGATATTCCTGGCTGGGTTCAATATACACAACCAGAAGGGTCATCATACTTCGCTAACCTTACCAGAGTACGTCTACCTTGTTCCGTTCCTTGAACCACAGTACTAACGCAACCCCTTTGAAGCGTATCATAACCGATGCTGATATTTGCAGACCTAACCTACTAAACAAGATCAATGAGGTCGCCAACAGCTTGCTACTGTCAGCAGAGAGGATGTCGGCCGTCCACGACAAGGTTGAGCTTGTTATCGGGCTGATCGACCATGGTGCCGGAAACAGAGAGTGTCTGTATTACTTCGTTGACCACCAGCGACAACTGCTCTTCTGGGTCCACGCGTATCCGTTATCGAATATCTTTGCGAACGTCAAAGGCGTGAACAAGAAGAGCCATATGAGTACGCATTAGCAATGCTCATAATCCCCAGGACTGCAACTTTACAATCTGATACTTTCTACAGAGTACGCTATCGAAACCCAGTACTGGTAATCCGGTTGGTTCTCTCGGTGCGTATTTGAACATCGACATCAAATATACCAGGGCTCACAACTGTTCGAAGATCATTATTATTTCTGACATCGGGAAAGGACGCACCTCGAACTTTATCCCAATGGGCGGACGCTGAAGGCAGAACATCACACAGAACTCAAAGGAATCTTGATTCACGCCAGTACAGGTGCGTGATGTTCTGCTGAAGATCTCCTTACCCTAACATCGCTCAGAAACCCTTACGTCAAATACCTCTATCGCGCCATTCGACTCAGATGAACTTAGTAGGATGTTGGATTTGATGGACAAGACCGAAGGTATAAGGACACAGTTGGACCTGACGTTCGCTGATTTAATGCGCAACAGGGAGCATCGGCCAGGAACAAGTCCACGCTGTGTATGTTGTAGGTATGTCCATAATGACTTCATATCAGCAACCCAAAGACAGTGTTTGACACGCATCAGCGAGGTTAATGCGGTTATTCAGTAAGTCCAAGACCGGAATAAACGCGCCTGTCACCATGGACCCGGGCTAACCGATTTCGACAGCGAGTAGCAAATTTGTCAACTTTTATGGTCAACCAGGAGCGCGACTTAACGCAGATCAATCAGTATACACCAAGCTCCGCGGCCAAGACCAAGCCACTTCGTTGCTTATCAGAATATCCGATCTTATATTGTTCAGAGGGCCTTCTGCACACGTCAGTGAGCTTCAGAGGATGTGGGTTGATAGGTCCGTGAACGCTCCTCGGTGGAAAGGCTTCATTAGCAAGCTGAGCAACGAGTGGGCCGGCTTCACAATCTATGTATGTGTCTCGTTCGGCACTCTCTTTCATGGACTGCCAGACATTAACTTGTCGTTAAAGTCTACCGTGATGCTTGCGGTCGACGTCAGCTTCCTTGCAATTCCAGCGCTAGATCCGACCAAACCGAATGGGAAGGAAAGTCTTGCTGCCTCGATCGCTACCTACATGTCGATCATTCTTGTCGTTGGATCGTTGGTTGTCTCTGTCCAACTCTCAAATAGAATCCGTGGACAGGAAAATGCGTCGGCGAAGGAGGCGGTACGTTCTGAGATGTTCGTCTGAGGCGGTTATGTCGTTCTCAATCCTCCGATATTCCAGGCAGCAATAATGTTGCGGTCGACCCAATCAATGCTGGGCACGGATGCTCTTGCCATAATGTACAGTCTTCCATTCGCTCTGCTCATATGGGGGTGAGACCTTCCTAGCCTTGTCCTGCACGGTTTGACAAGCGCGTCCTTTTGTAGCATGCTGTTCTTCGTAGTTGCTCTAGCTTTCGTCGTATTTGGATCCCAAGACAACATCACATTAGGCACGATCACTCCAGGAGTTATTATCGTCGGATTTTTGACCGCGTGGCCAAGTTGGGGGAACAGGGGAAACTATATTACGCTGCACAAGTTGTGGACGAATGGTGTCAAGTCTGTCACGTTGTTCAATCGGCCTAGGGAACCGATGGTTTGATTCTTGTTTTGGTGAAGAGGCCACCGTCGGAGTTGTTGGATCGCGGACATTATATTTTAGATCTAGATCTCTTGCTGTATGCCCCAGATTACTCCAAGTTCCATGGATCCAGAGCTAATGCAGGTTAGCGAGGTTCAGGGCAAGTTCCAAAGAAGATTTCATGAACGCATGACCTGCCAGGGTCCTGGCACGACGAGGCAGCACTGACTCGTTGCACGGAGTACCGCATTTACAGTTGATATGATGGCAATGATGCCGCCTCCCCAGTGCAACTGTGGACTGGATCCTGTGGCTGCTGTAATAGCATACTCTTTCCTTTGTAAAAAAAAATAATTGGTAAAAATTGGACACGTTTACGGACACAAATTGGCCAAGCCAATCAGAGTGCGGAAATTACTTTTTCCACGGGATTTTGCAAATATGATATATTTTATTTTATTTATTTACTTGTTCATTTCAATTTCCGGTGTAGATCAACATTTGATCAACATTGGCAATGCGTGCATACTATTAGTAGATACTTGTAATCAATGAATCAATGATCACTGCATTACTCCATGATGGCCAATTCTGAACGTTCTCTAGAGTTACAGCTGGACAGACTCCCGTCGGCGTCGACTTGTCCACCGCTGCTTTCGCAACGTAGCTTACATTGGAATCTATCTCAGCCCTCGGGAGCCTTTAGGGACCACTGCAGATCTGCCAGTATCGGAGCAACAATAATGAACGAGGGCGCTTTCATTTGCCGATTAGTACGCCACCCTGCAGCACTGTGGCTCGGTCGCCGTCCTGTCTTTTCGCCGATCACGACTGCCAACATTTGATGCACCGCCTCGAAGCGTCTATACAAGTCCCACGGTACAGTCTTGTAAACAACTTCTCCTTACATATTCCCGCATTGACTTTCGCGACACTGGACAACCTTTTCCACGGACCACTCCCTTCCGAGTTCATCTGGTATTGGAGCGATTGTGCGCCCTCTATCAACTGTCCTACGACATGAATTCAAACGTCGAAGGTCCCGCTGAAGACACGCCCCGAGTTGAGACGTTCACTATTGACGACGGGGAGGTAGCACCTGAAAGACAACTTCTCAAGCAGCGTCATGTGCAAATGCAAGTCTGTGGCTATATTGTACTTCGTTCCCTAACATTCCTCTTATCAAACAGGATTGCCGTATGTTATTGTCCCTGGAGAATCGTACTCAAATCTCATAGTGGTACCTTCCAGATTGCTGGAACGCTGGGTACCGGGCTATTTCTGGGCTCGGGTGAGGCGCTAACCGGTGCTGGCCCCCTCGGAGCACTTATTGCGTACGTGCTTGTTTCAACGGTCGCATTCGCGTCAGTGCCCTGAATTAGATTCGCCACATTTGAGTCGATGAGTAATATCTCTTACTAGATCCCTATGCTCTATTGGCGAGATGACCTCCTTTGCACCTATACCTGGGACGTTCCCTCACTATGGTATTTATATCTATCGTCCAACCGTCCCCGCTGACCGTTCCTTCAGCGTCGAGATGGGTCGATCCTGCGCTCGGATTTGCGGTAAGTCCCCATTAGCTCCCACCGAACCAGCTCTGAACATTATCCTAGGTTGGATGGGTAAGTCTCAGTCTGCTTCCATGCTCAACTCACTACATTTGTGTCGTCCTCGCAGAACTATTTCTACGTGAGTTCTATGCTATCGTCTTTTCCGCTCCTGCATCCGTTGATTTATACATATTCTACAGACAAATGCGTGAGTTTTCTCATCTCGCAAGCCTCCGGTGGAACCCTAATTGATCATTTGTTTCGTAGGCTAACCCTTCCCGTCGAGATATCTGGTGCTCAACTCTTGATCGGATATTGGGATCATGATGTAAGCTCCGTATTTTTTGGCACTGTTCAATCTGTTCATTGGTGCCATAGCCAAATCATCAATGGATCTACATTGCGATCATGTGCACAGCAGCCTGTGCTATCAACGTTCTCGGTGCGAGGTGCGTTCTTCTCAGTGTGTTATACTGTGCCTCGATTAATTCTGACGTGATTTAGATGGTTTGGAGAAGGTACTTATCCAGTTCCTTCAATAAGACGGCAGTTTTACTCGAGCCCTCTCCAGCCGAATTCGTGTTTAGCTTCATGAAGCGTGAGCACAACCCGTCTTCTACTTAACAAGCCTTGTTCATTAGTTTCAGTGACCTTGATCACCGTCTTGATTTTGATTGGCCTCGTGATTGATTTGGGTGGTGCACCTAATCACGACAGGATCGGTTTTAGGGTCTGTTCGAGCTCTCGTGTGTTCTTGACGTGGCATTTATCCATAAACCTCAACAGTATTGGAAGGACCCAGGTCCATTTTCTAGGCCCAACCTCGTGCACTCCAACCCAGATCTGGACCGCTTCTTGGGGTTTTTGTCGGTAATTCTGCAGGCCGCATTCTCATTTCAAGGCATGGAAATCGCTGCAATGTAAGGATCTACAATTTCCCACGAATTGCTCGTTCATATGTGTCATTCCGTAGTGCTGCTGTGGTAACCGAAAGTCCTCGTCGCAATGTCACAATGGCCATCCGCAAATCTTTCTACCGTATCTTGTTTTTTTATGTGCGACCTGTCTCCTTGGTTCCTTAGGGTTGGCTGATCACCTGGGTAGATTATCGGTATTTTGATTGCGGGAATGACTGTCTCAAGCAAAGATGGCGGATTACTGACGCGTATGTGCCATAAAGTCACCTACAGTCTCGCAGCTCTGACAATCATCCAGCATTCAGTGATTCCACTACGGCGAACGTCACTCGGTCTCCCTTTGTCATTGCAGTTGGCTCTGCGGGAAGTAAGGGTATGTCCGGCGACATTCTCGTACCTTCATGTTGTAAATTTCGTTGACTTGCACTGTTTTCCTTAGGCCTGACGTACACGGTCAATGCTGGTTTGGTAACTAGTGCATTCTCTGCTGGGAATTCGTTCTTGTTCGCCGCTTCTAGAGTCCTCGAAGCCCTTGCATATAGGAATCAGGCACCAGTTATCTTCAGACATAGGTATAATGATACCCCCATCGCCGCCGTTTTGTTTACCGTACGTAGCCTCTCTGGCTGTTCATGCTGCGGACTCAGTTTCAATCCGCCAGTCTGCATTCGGTCTGATTTCGTTCCTGAGCCTCAGCCACGGTACTGTAAACGTCTTCCGGTCAGGACGCAGTGTCGTCATCCTCATCCTGTCGGACTAACCATCGAATAGCTGGTTGGTGAACTTATCCACAGTCGGAGATTTCGTAAGCTGGGCTACGATTAATCTTACGTACCTCTACTTCTGTGAGTTCAGTCGACATTATTATCGTGATAATGTTACATTTCTGACGGCGTTGCTAGACCAAGGACTGAAACACAATAATATAGATAGGAAGAAATTCATTTACTGGAGTAGATTTCAGGTTTGTAACAGTATCTTACAACCCCAGAACGCTGGCACGAATCTGACTTTCTTCCTAACTAGCCATGGCTATCTATATGGGGACTAGTTATGTGCATATTTTTCACCCTACTGGGCGGCTTCCAGGTGTTCTGGCATTTCGAACGCTACGTTGGGGATTTCATCACTTGTTGTAAGTAACAAGAACTCGTCGTTTTTAGTGGCGAGCGCAGTCCCTGATACCAGGCTCGTTTGGGTAACAGACATCATCATCCCTATCTTCTTCTGTTTTTATGCGTACTGGAAGGTAACCAAGGAAACACGATTCCGAAGGGTGGAAGACAGAGACTATAAGACAGTATGTGCCTTCCTCCTCACTGGCAACGGGTGTGGACGTGGTTTGCTAACGCGTTTCGGCAAGGGCATTCCGTCGATCGAGGAGACCGAAAAAGAGTATAAGAAACCAAATGGGTTTTTTGAGAGGGTCGTTCATGTTCTGTTCTAGATGGATCTCCAGGATCCGTATATTGTCCTCTCCATATGGTGTTAATGGACATTGGAGAGTCCGTTGTCGCGCCTGTACGCGTATGTCCAGGTACTAAGTTTAACATAAATTATGCTTGTATGTTTCTTGTCAATGTAGTCTTCCATTGATAATTTCCGATGTACATGAATATCCACAACCCACGCGGGGCTGTTCGCAGCTTACCCATCTTTCATACATGCATTACTCCACGACTTGAACGCCACGCATCAATGCCAGTGTTGCCACGGTTGATGAAGACGTGTGTGACGACCATTGGGACGCCGACCTTGAACTTAGCGTCACAGAGTTTTGAAGATGACGGAAGTCCCGTGGACTCCTTGGAGCTGGTCCCCAATAGTCTACTAAGAAGAGGCCTGTTGATCACGTCGACGATGCCAGACGTGTTTACAGTTTTGGTGCAAATGGAGACAGTTGCAAGTGGACTGGGCTGTGCAGCTGACCATGCCACGCGAATGAACAGCCACGAGCTCCCTGATGTCTTGCAGAACGTCGTGGAAGAGAAGTTTCCCCATTTTGCAGCGTCCAGCTTCGCTTCGCGACAACGGGTTTCAAACGGGCGTGTGTAAGGGGAATTGAAGACGTTGCACGCACGCCGTCGCACACTGTGTTCGTGGTGAGCTATTATAATCATGTTGCAACTGTCTGCTGCTGCAACGAAAGATTGAAGTGCAAAGAACCATGGCTCAGCGCTCAGCGCTCAGTGCTCATGTCCTACGACAATGGGTATTCTGTTCCGAGTATTTTCTCAGCAGGTCTGCTGCAGTGGTGCCCGCGGTGCCGTGGGTTGGGATGGGCTGCATATGTAAAACCTTCCACGGCGACAGACAGAAGATCAGAAGACAAATGATGTCCCTAGCTGGACGTGACAGCCCGGTATTGCATCCACCATGGGCTCCTGGACTACAGGCATTGATAGCCCCATAAACACCCCCATAAACACGTATGCATCACTCCTGAATAGGTGGCCTGGCCGTAGATCCCCAGTCAATGTACCAGCGGCGGGACGAGGATTACAAGTGAACTAAGTTATAAGATGAAGAATACAACACACTCGAACACAGCACAGCACAGTATCTGTATGACACTGATTACGAATCATTAATCAGGTACATACTTAGATAAGGTAAACTATTACAGTAATACATGCAGTCTGCCACTGACATGAACGTTTGAACCCTTAGGGTGGGAGATTATTATGTACTGTGGGTTCGAGGCTTCTCATTGGTGAAGACGAGGAGGGCTAATCTAATCAAATCGAAATATGTATCTACCTCATCCTGGGCCTGAGTGGGACCCATCGAGTGTGGCCTCAGGCTGCTCAACGAGCCCTATAGCCGAATCAACGAGCCGCACTTAACCTCGACTGTATCCCATTTGGGATGATCATTGCCAGAGGACATATTCGTCACTTTGCTCACGGCATCATAACTTAGCCGAGACTTGTCAACAGCTGGCTAAGTATGTACCATAATTAGATGAAGGCGGAGCTACGTAAGAGTAATAATAAATGTTACTGTATCTGGCAACTGAGAAGGTCTTTGTGTTGGGAGTTTATTCCAATGTGCTTGTATCGATGGTGCGGCCTAGGTTTCTGCATATCTGTTCATTATGAACTGCGAAGTTAGACTTATACCATGCATTAATAGACAGTCGGTGCTCAAATTCTCAATGAAACGTTGATCATGGAGGCGCTATCTCAAGTTCAGCACTCCGTCACTTCGCGAATTCGTCTTTTTGCCGACTTCCAGCGTCTGACTGCATCATGCCAGTGGTCCAAGGCGATGAATCATTCCCTCGGAGCGTTGATATAATAACTATTACGGTAAACTGCTGTGGTACTGCTGTGAAAAGATCCGTCGCACGAACTGCCTTCTATTGCACTTTGCGATACTGTTGTATACAGCATTCTGCTCGAGCAACTTTCTATATCTTGGTATTCAAATGATCCTGCGTTCTCCTGTACAAGATACAGTTCAACGAACCCTCCAGTCCTGCGACATGAATCCAGCCACCGAGGCCGAAGCTGGAGACCAACACAGACCCGAGACCTTCACAATTCTCGAGGTGCAGAAGAACAAACGTCTTCTCAAGCAATATCATGTCCAAATGCAAGTATCCACCTATCGCGTTCTTCGTTCCTTAACCTTCCCCTTATCAAACAGGATTGCCGTATGTTCTTTCGCTGGAGAAATTGTTCTCAAAGCCTCCACTTAATGTTACTTTTAGATTGCTGGAACGCTGGGTACTGGATTATTCCTGGGTTCGGGAGCGGCGCTCAAAGGTGCTGGCCCCCTCGGAGCACTCATCGCATACGCGCTTGTTTCAACAGTTGCATTTGCGTCAGTGCCCTGAATTGTATGCACCACTTCCGGTCAATAAGTAACACCTTACTAGATCCTTGTGCGCCGTCGGGGAGATGACCTCATTCGCACCTATACCGGGGACGTTCCCTCGCTATGGTATTTATCTTTGTCGTCCAACCGCCTCTGCTGACCGTTCCTCCAGCGTCGAGATGGGTCGATCCCGCGCTCGGATTTGCAGTAAGTCCAACTTAGCTCTCGCTGCACAGGCTCTGAACACTCTCCCAGGTTGGATGGGTGAGTCTCAATCTGCTTTCATGCTGCGCCTCACTACATCCGTTATGTCGTAGAACTATTTCTACGTGAGTGCCTTTCCTTTGCGCTCTTGCGTCATATTAATTAATACATGTTTTTTAGACCAATGCGTGAGTCATGCCATCTCGTGCGTCTCCAGTAGCACTTTAATTCGACATCCTGATTCCGCAGGATAACCGTTCCAGTTGAGATATCTGGCGCTCAACTCTTGATCGGATACTGGCCTGATGTAAAGTTTCCCCTGTCTTTTGGCACTGTTTGGCACATTTATCCACGTCATAGTCCCATCCCCAATGGATCTACCTAGCGCTTATGTGCGCGTCAGCTTGTGCCATCAACGTTTTCGGCGTGAGGTGGGTTCTGAACGCGTGATCCAATGGTTTCATTGATTCTGATACGTCATGCAGATGGTTTGGAGATGGTACCACTTCTCCAATTTCGTTCATGAGATGAAAGCTTACCCGAGCTTCCCAGCCGAGCTCATGTTTAGCTTCTTAAAGCGTGAGTATCAGCCCTCTGTTATTTCGAATGCCTTTTTCATTAGCTACAGTGACTATGATCACGGTCTTGATTATGATTGGCCTCGTGATTGATTTCGGGGGTGCACCTAATCACGAGGTGCTCGGTTTCAAGGTCTGTTCAAGTGCTCTCGTGCTCTCCTGGTGATACGTTATTCATCCGTCAACCTCAAAAGTATTGGAAGAAACCAGGTCCGTTTTCCAGGGCCGGCCTGGTCGCCAACCAAAATTTGGACCAACTGTTGGGGTTTTTGTCTGCATTTGTGCAAGCTACATTCTCGTTTCAAGGCCTGGAAATCGCTGCAATGTAGGTTCATAGAATTTACCATGATTTACCTCTTCCTAATGCGTGTCATTTCGTAGCGCTGCAGTGGTAACCGAGAGTCCTCGACGCAACGTTGCAATGGCCATCCGTTTATCATTTTTCCGGATCCTAATATTCTATGTGCGGCAGGTCTCCTTGATTCCTTGGCATTGGCTAACCAGGGTAGATCCTTGCTATTTTGGTTGCCGGAATGGTTGTGCCAAGCTGCAATCACGATCTACTGGAGCGTATGTCCGCATAATCATTATGAGTCATATAATTTTGACAGTTTTCCAGCATTCAGCGACGCCGCCACTCAGGGGAATGTCACTAAGTCTCCGTTTGTCATCGCAATGAACAAGGCAAGCATTAAAAGTATGTCTCGCGATATCCAAATTACTCTGCAAGCTTCTTCAGTTGACCCTCACTGTTTTTCTTAGCCATGGCGAGCGCGGTTAATGCTGGTTTGATAACGAGTGCATTCTCTGCCGGAAATTCCTTCCTGTTTGCTGCATCTCGAATCCTCCAAGCCCTTGCAATCATGGGGCAGGCGCCAGCCATCTTCAAAGGAAAAGAAGACAGTGACACCCCTGTCGCTGCCGTATTGTTTACTGTACGTGGTACTCTCATTGTCATGCTGCGGGCTCAAATCGGATCGGACCCAGTCTGCCTTTAGTCTGCTTTCGTTTATGAGCATCAGAAACGGTGCCTCTACAGTCTTCCGGTTCGTAGTGACTATGTAGTGTCCTTAGCCCTTATCTCTCGGACTAACCCCTCGAATAGTTGGTTCGTTAACTTATCCACGGTCGGAGTCCTCCTAAGCTGGGCTACGATTAACCTGACGTACCTCTATTTCTGTGAGTTCAGTCGACTCGGACATTCTCGTCACAACGATGTTTTACACATTACTGACAGGGCTTTTAGATAAAGGGCTGAAATACCAGAACATAGACAGGACGAAATTCGTCTACTGGAGCAAGTTTCAGGTTTGTACCTACATCCTTCAAGTTTGAATTCACGAAACTGATTTCCTTCCCAAATAGCCATGGTTATCTATCTGGGGGTTACTTATGTGTATAATCATCACCCTGATCAATGGGTTCCAGGAATTCTGGCACTTCAAGTCCAACCGACAGAGTTTTGTCGCGAGCTGTAAGTGACACGAATTCGTCGTTGGTAGCGCATCCCTGATACCAGCCCCGTTCGCGCAACGTGGCAGACATCAATATCCCTCTCTTCATCTGCCTTTACGCGTACTGGAAGATATCCAGGAAAACAGAGTTCGTAAAGCTTGAAAACAGAGATTATGTGAAGGTATGCGCTTCCTCGGTCGATGAGGGCGGACGGGTTTAGCTAATGCGTTCCGGCAAGGGAATCCCGCCGATTGAGGCGACCGAAACAGAGCGGAGAAGACCAAATGGCTTCTGGGAGAGGGTCTACAATTTTCTATGATGGACGGTTCCTGCAGAACCATTTGATGTCTCCTCGATGTAGTACCCGTGTGGAGTTGGCGACTTACCAGGCAAACGCCTGCACGCGTATACTGTAAGGAGTTTCACTCCTTTGTTCGCAGACGGCCGTCGGACGGACACGTTCTTCTTTATCTTGCTTTCTCTTCCTTGTCTTGCTTTCTTTCCCTTATCTTGTTTTCTTTGTGTTGCCACTTGCTTGACCTGTTTCACGCTCGCACCATTCCGTTTTACTCTCGCGACTTCTTTGTTCTTGCTTAGACCTGCTCGCGACTCCGCACCATTGCTTTTTGACCTATGAGCCACTCGTCTTACATACTTAAACCCCCATGTAACTCGTCGTAGATCATCGAATTTAGCCCCCTTCAGTTCTCAGCCAAACGGAAGTCATCGAAAGTCTCGAACGAATCGAAAAGCCTCGCGAAAGTCTCGTTATCATTCTATCCACCTACTCTCTCATCTACTCTAAGCGATCTCCCTTATCCCCTTCGAACTCGTATTTCTCGTGTCACGTTCAGTGCACGTCCCACAATACCCAGATACTGTGTCTTAACTTCGTACATTTCTTGAATCCTCCTCTGTAGCCACGGACACGATGTAGTGTTTGTACTAGTAGGTTGATCGTATACAACACGCTGATGTAATCAAATCACTCATTGTTTCACCTACAGGAATTATCAACTTAATCGCGATGATCCATCCCTTAACAGACCTTCACGGAGCCTGGCCCGCCAGCGCCAGCGCCAGAAAGCTTCCTGAACTTGCCCTGCACCCATTCCCTGTACATTTTTAGCTGTCCTATTCACGAATAGCCTCCAGTCCACGCCGAGCTGCTCGATTGCAAATAGGGGATGCAGCGGACAACCAGGGAGGGGAGTGAGGAGGTTTGGGTGGGTAGTTGTGTTTGGCATGGTGATGATTGCGTGGCTTTATAGACCGGCATATATTGTGGGCGTCACGAATCCGATCTTTGAAACCTCAGGTGAGTGCACGGATCTGCTCATGGACATTGGGACTGGACGAGTGGCCGTTTCCAAGGACATCCGTACTTCTTTCCTACCGACCATGGTGTCCACCATCGTCCCTATGGTCAGTCGAACAGGGACAATACACGCTGAGGGCTCCACAGCAAGCGAAGAAATGGCGTGAATAACGACTTGGAACGGAAAGGAGTGTAGTCAGAAATCAGATTTTGCAGCAAAGTCTGACAAGTTTGGAGATGCAAGTGAGTTCTGGCTCCGTTGCTTACATAATCACGTTGTATACCTCACGCCATCCTTATGTACTTATGTACTGTTTTACAGGCTCAGACAAACAAGAAACTATTCTCCCTGCATGGTCCCGCACCCCGAATTCTAAATTTACTGTGTGCATGTCTTTCCCAAGATTATCTCTGCAACAGCATCGCATTGTAGTGAAACGCTGGTGAGGATGCGATTCACCGAATATGTGATGCAGTTGTTCATGATGCGGCTTCAAGTTGCGTCAAGGTATGAAGAAGGAGCGGCTGGCTCCACGAAACTGGGTTACCCGAACGACCCCTAGGCTACGTCGATGGCTCACTGGGATCATATTCTCAGATTTGAAGCTGCGGTGTTCAAGGAGTTGGCTGCCAATGCTAGCCGGAAAGAAGGGTGGTGGTGGAGCAATTCGTAGCAGTACTGTACATCGTACGTGATGTGTGGTGTTGCCCTTGCAGCAGGACGACGCACACACAGGATTTCCAGAAGTCTCAAGCCACCAATAAGATACCTACGTCTTGTGAACAATCTTCCGATGCCGAGGTTGAGCCGATTGTTCGCAGCATCGCGGACTACGGTCAATCATACGAGCAGGTTGTTGAGGTATGTTCTTTCGTTTCTGGTCCAGACACGGCAAAAAGTACATGCTGCATTTGAGCAGCTGCTGGCAGTTAGGTCTCTACCTCTGCACGCTACCTCGCAGCTTTTGTTTCTATCAGCACGACTCAGAGCGAGAAGCCATAGTAAACACTTTTCAATGGGCCGGGAGCTCATTCGGTAACTACCGTAACTCAGTTCACTTCAGAAGCCACGCCCCACGAGGACTCACTTCGTGTTTTCATTTTAGCCACAGGTTGGCGTGATATTCCTGCAGGAACCCGATCACTCCCGCATTATGGCTATGTGCGACAAGCACAGAAAGCAATGATAAAAGGTGCGGCTCCGTTCCTCCGCCGCCTTTTGCGTCAGACACGCCTTTGAACCAGAGTGAGGTGAGCTTATGCAGGATTCAGTCCTTGTGACCCCGCGTTTTTGCTAATGACCCCTCGGTGCGTATTTGAACATCGACATCAAATATACCAGGGCTCACAACTGTTCGAAGATCATTATTATTTCTGACATCGGGAAAGGATGCACCTCGAACTTTATCCCAATGGGCGGATGCTGAAGGCAGAACATCACACAGAACTCAAAGGAATCTTGATTCATGCCAGTACAGGTGCGTGATGTTCTGCCGAAGATCTCGTTACCCTAACATCGCGCAGAAACCCTTACGTCAAACACCTCTGTCGCGCCATTCGACTCAGATGAACTTGGTAGGATGCTGGATTTGATGGACAAGACTGAAGGTATAAGCACACAGTTGGACCTGACGTTCGCTAATTCCTAATGCTCATCAGGGAGCATCGGCCAGGAACAAGTCCACGCTGTGTATGTTATAGGTATGTCATAATGACTTCCATATCAGCAACCCAAAGACAGTGTTTAACGCGCCTCAGCGAGGTTAATGCGGTTGTTCAGTAAGTCCAAGACCGGAATAAACGCGCCTGTCACCGTGGGGCCCGGGCTAACCGATTTCGATAGCAAGTAGCAAATTTGTCAACTTTTACGGCCAACCAGGAGCGCGACTTAACGCAGATCAATCAGTATACACCAAGCTCCGCGGCCAAGATCAAGCCACTTCGTTGCTTATCAGAATATCCGATCTTGTATTGTTCAGAGGGCCTTCTGCACACGTCAATGAGCTCCAGAGGGTGTGGGTTGACAGGTCCGTGAACGCTCCTCGGTGGAAAGGCTTCATTAGCAAGCTGAGCAACGTGTGGGCCGGCTTCACAATCTATGTATGTGTCTCGTTCGGCACTCTCTTTCATGGACTGCCACACATTAAGTTGTCGTTAAATTCCACCGTGATGCTTGCGGTCGATGTCAGCTTCCTTGCAATTCCAGCGCTAGATCCGACTCAACCAAGTGCGAAGGAAGGTCTTGCTGCCTCGATCGCTACCTACATGTCGATAATCTTTGTCGTTGGGTCGTTGGTTGTCTCTGTTCAACTGTCAAACAGAATCCGTGGACAGGAAAATGCGTCGGCGAAGGAGGCGGTACGTTCTGAGCTGTTCGTCTGGGGCGGGTATGTCATTCTCAATGCTGCGATATTCCAGGCAGCAATAATGTTGCGGTCGACCCAATCAATGCTGGGCACAGATGCCCTTGCCATAATGTACAGTCTTCCATTCGCTCTACTCATTTGGGGGTGAGACCTTCCTACCGTCCTGTCCTGCACGGTTTGACAAGCGCGTCCTTTGTAGCATGCTATTCTTCGTACTTGCTCTAACCCTCGTCGTATTTGGATCCCAAGACAACGTCACATTGGGCACGATCACCCCAGGAGTTATTATTGTCGGATTTCTGACCGCGTGGCCGAGTTGGGGGAACAGGGGAAACTATATTACGCTGCACAAGCTGTGGACGAATGGTGTCAAGTCTGTCAGGTTGTTCAATCGGCCTAGGGAACCGATGGTTTGATTCTTGTTTTTGGTGGATCGCGGACATTATACTTTAGATCTAGATCTCTTGCTATATGCCCCAAATTACTCCGAGTTCCGGAGCTAATATAGGTTAGCGAGGTTCAGGGCAAGTTCCAAACCAGATTTCATGAACGCATGACCTGCCAGCGGCACTGGCTCGTTGCACGGAGTACCGCATTTACAGATGTATGATATGATGGCAACGATGCCACCTCCCCAGTGCAGCTGTGGAACTGGATCCTGTGGCTGCTGTAATAGCAAAGTCCAATGAAAAGATACTACTGTACTTTGTAAAAAATAATTGGTATGGGACAAAAATGTTAGTGCAGCCAAGCCAATCAGAGTGCACGAAAATCACTTTTTTCCACAGGATGAAAAACATTTTGCAAAAATTAAATAATGATATTTCTTATTTTATTTATTTACTTGTTCATTCATCAATGCGTGCATAGTATTAGTACATACTTGTAATCAATGAATCAATGATCATTGCAATGATTGCATTACTCATGATTGGCTAATTCTGAACGTTCTCTAGAGTTACAGCTAGGACAGTCGCTGGGCCTCGACTTGACCACCCCGGCTTTCGCACGTAGCTTACATTGGAATCTATCTCAGCCCTCGGGAGGCTTCATGTCGATCACAATTGGTGGGGACCACTGCAGATCTACCAGTCTCGGAACAACAATCAATGAACGAGGACGCCTTCATTTGCCGATGTGCGCCACCGTCCTGTCTTTTCGCCGACTGCCAACATTTGATCATGATGCACCGCCTGGAAGAGTCTATACAAGTCCCACGGTACAATCCCGTAAACTGGTGTGATGGTGCCAGCATGTACATGTAGCGCTCATAACTCGAACTTCTCCTTACATATTGCCGCACTGACTTTCGTGAAACTGGACAACCTTCTCCACGGACCACTCCCAGCTCATCTGGTATTGCAGTGATCGAGTGTGCCCTCTATCAACTGTCCTACGACATGAATTCAAACGTCGAAGGTCCGGCCGAAGACACGCCCCGAGTTGAGACGTTCACTATTGACAACGGGGAGGTAGCACCTGAAAGACAACTTCTCAAGCAGCGTCATGTGCAAATGCAAGTCTGTAGCTATATTATATTTCGTTCCCTAACCTTCCTCTTATCAAACAGGATTGCCGTATGTTATTGTCCCTGAAGAGTGCTCAAATCTCATCTCTTGGTGTTGCCCTCCAGATTGCCGGAACGCTGGGTACCGGTCTATTTCTGGGCTCGGGTGAGGCGCTAACGGGTGCTGGCCCCCTCGGAGCACTTATTGCGTACGTGCTTGTTTCAACGGTCGCATTCGCGTCAGTGCCCTGGATTACATTCGCTACCTTTGAGTCGATGAGTAATATCTCTTACTAGATCCTTATGCTCTATTGGCGAGATGACCTCTTTTGCACCTATACCGGGGACGTTTCCCCACTATGGTATTTATATTTATCGTCCAACTACCCCCGCTGACCGTTCCTTCAGCGTCGAGATGGGTTGATCCTGCGCTCGGATTTGCGGTAAGTCCCCATTAGCTCCCGCCGAACAAGCTCTGAACATTCTCCTAGGCTGGATGGGTAAGTCTCAATCTGTTTCCATGCTACGACTCACTACATTTGTGTCATCCTCGCAGAACTATTTCTACGTGAGTTCTTTGCTATTGCCTTTTCCGCACATGGATTAGTATATATACATATTCTACAGACAATTGCGTGAGTCTTCTCATCTGGCAGGTCTCCGGTGGAACCCTAATTGATCATCCTTGTTTCGTAGGCTAACCCTCCCCGTCGAGATATCTGGTGCTCAACTCTTGATCGGATATTGGGATCCTCATGTAAGCTCCGTATTTTCTGGCACCGTTCAATCTGTTCATCGGTGCCATAGCCAAATCATCAATGGATCTACATTGCGATCATGTGCACAGCAGCCTGTGCTATCAACGTTCTTGGTGCGAGGTGCGGTCTTCTCAGCGTGCGATACTGTGCCTCGATTAATTCTGACACGTGATTTAGGTGGTTTGGAGAAGGTACTTATCCAGTCCCTTCAATAAGACGGCAGTTTTACTCGAGCTCTCTCCAGCCGAATTCGTGTTTAGCTTCATGAAGCGTGAGCACAACTCGTCTTCTACTTAACAAGCCCTGTTCATTAGTTTCAGTGACCTTGATCACGGGCTTGATTTTGATTGGCCTCGTGATCGATTTGGGTGGTGCACCTAATCACGACAGGATCGGTTTTAGGGTCTGTTCGAGCTCTCGTGTGCTCTTGACGTGGCATTTATCCATAAACCTCAACAGTATTGGAAGAACCCAGGTCCATTTTCTAGAGCCAACCTCGTACAGTCCAACCTAGACCTGGACCGCTTCTTGGGGTTTTTGTCGGTAATTCTGCAGGCCGCATTCTCATTTCAAGGCATGGAAATCGCTGCAATGTAAGGATCCACAATTTGCCACGAATTGTTCGTTCATATGTCATTCCGTAGTGCTGCCGTGGTAACCGAAAGTCCTCGTCGCAACGTCACAATGGCCATTCGTAAATCGTTCTACCGTATCTTGTTTTTTTATGTGCGACTTGTCTCCTTGGTTCCTTAGGGATGGCTGACCACCTGGGTAGATTATTGGTATTTTGATTGCGGGAATGACTGTCCCAAGCAATGATCCGAGATTACTGACACGTATGTGCCATAAAGTCACCTACAGTCTCGCAGCTCTGACAATCATCCAGCATTCAGTGATTCCACTAGGGCGAACGTCACTCAGTCTCCCTTTGTCATTGCAGTCGGCTCTGCGGGAAGTAAGGGTACGTCTGGCGACATTCTCGTACCTTCATGTTGTAAATTTCGTTGACTTGCACCGCTTTTATTAGCCCTGACGAGCGTGGTCAATGCTGGTTTGGTAACAAGTGCATTCTCTGCTGGGAATTCGTTCTTGTTCTCCGCTTCTAGAGTCCTCGAGGCCCTTGCATATAGGGACCAGGCACCAGTTATCTTCAGACACAGGTATAACGATACCCCCGTCGCCGCCGTTTTGCTTACCGTACGTAGTACCTCTGGCTGTTCATGCTGCGGACTCAGTCGGAATCTCCCAGTCTGCATTTGGTCTGATTTCGTTCCTAAGCCTCAGCCATGGTACTGTAAACGTCTTCCGGTCAGGATGCAGTGTCCTCATCCTCAACCTGTCGGACTAACCATCGAATAGTTGGCTGGTGAACTTATCCACAGTCGGAGATTTCGTAAGCTGGGCCACGATTAATCTGACGTATCTCTACTTCTGTGAGTTCAGTCGATATTATTGTCGCGATAATGTTATACATTGCTGACAGCGTTGCTAGACCAAGGACTGAAACACAATAATATAGATAGGAAGAAATTTATTTACTGGAGTAGATTCCAGGTTTGTAACAATATCTTACAACCCCAGAACGCTAGCACGAAGCTGACTTCCTTCCTAACTAGCCATGGCTATCTATATGGGGACTGGTTATGTGCATATTATTCACCCTACTGGGCGGCTTCCAGGTGTTCTGGCATTTCGAACGCTACGTTGGGGATTTCATCACTTGTTGTGAGTAACAAGAACTCGTCGTTTTTAGTGGCGAGTGCAGTCCCTGATACCAGGCATCGTTCGGGGTAACAGACATCATCATCCCTATCTTCTTCTGTTTTTATGCGTACTGGAAGATAACCAAGAAGACACGATTCCGAAGAGTGGAAGACCGAGACTATAAGACGGTATGTGCCTTCCTCCTCACTGGCAGCGGGTGCGGACGTGGTTTTCTAACGCGTTTCGGCAAGGGCATTCCGTCGATCGAGGAGACCGAAAAAGAGTACAAGAAACCAAGTGGGTTTTTTGAGAGGGCTGTTCATGTTCTGTTCTAGATGGATCTCCAGGATCCGTATGTTGGCCTCTCCATGAGGTGTTAATGGACATTGGAGAGTCCGTTGTCGCGCCTGCACGCGTACGTCCAGTTACTAAGTTTAACATAAATTATGCTTGTATGTTTCTTGTAATCTTCCATTGATAATTTCCGATGTACACGAATATCTCGCAGCGTACCCATCTTTCATACATACATTACGCCACGACTTGAACGCCACGCATCAATGCCAGTGTTGCCACGGTTGATGAAGGCGTGTGCGACGACGATTGGGACGCCGACCTTGAACTTAGCGTCACATGCAAATGGCGACAGTTGCAAGTGGACTGGGTTGCGCAGCCGACCATGCTTGATACACTGCCGCACGAATGAACAGCCACGAGCTCCCCGATGTCTCGCAGAACATCGTGGAAGAGAAGTTTCCTCATTTTGCAAAGCTCTTCTCTTCGCGGTGATGGGTTTCAAACGGGCTTGTGTAAGGGGCACTGAAGACGTTGCACGCACGCTGCGTTCGTGGTGGGCTATTATAACCATCTTGCAACTGTCTGTTGCTGCAACAAAAGATTGAAGCTCGAAGAACCATGGCTCAGCGCTCATCTCCTACGACAATATCGATGTTCTGTTCCGAGTATCTTCTCAGCAAGTCTCCTGCAGTCGTGCCCGCGGTACATTTGAGTACATAAACGACGGGCACGAAGGCCCACCACTACTGTAGTATCCGAGCGTTGGGATGAGGTACACAGCATTGCAAAAACCCTCCACAGCAACCGTGATAGACAGAAGATCGCAAGACAAATGAAGTCCTTAGCTGGACAGCCCCGCTATTGCATCCGCCTCCAGGAGTACAGGCATTGATAGCCCCATAGACATTTACGGATGACTCCTGAGTAGGTGACCTAGCAGCACATCGATATCCCCAGTCAGTGTACCGCCGGCGGGACAAGGTTTACAAGTGAGCTAAGCTAGATAAAGAATACAGCACAGCACAGCACAAGCACAGCACAGTATCCAGTATCTGCATGACTGATTACGAATCAGGTACATACTTAGATAGGGTAAACTATTGCAGTAATACACCACTCTGGCCTCTAACGCCACTGAAATGAACGCTTAGGGTCACGGGTGAGATGATCGATGGTACTGTGGGTTTGAGGCTTCTCATTGGTGGAGACGGGGAGGGCTAATCTAATCACTTCATCGAAATATGTGTATCTACCTCATCCTGGGCCTGAGTGAGACCCATCAAGTGTAGTCTCAGGCTGCTCAACGGGCCCGAATATAGCCGAATCAATGAGCCACACTTAACCTCGACTGTATCCCATTTGGGATGATCATTCCCGGACGGCCCGGGACGGGGAAACGATTGCAGAGGTACAGGCACAGCCAGCTGTATTTCGTTACTCACGGGTACAGTAAGTTTTGATGCCGTGAGTGATGAACCCACAGCCGGCCAAGTACCATATTTAGATGAAGGCGGAGCTAAGAGTAACGTTATCTGGCAACCGAGAAGGTCTTTGTGCCTTTGGCCCGTTAACGTTGGGAGATTATTCCAACTTGAAAGTGCTTATATCAGTGGTGCGGCCTACGTTCCTGCCCATCTGTTTATTATAAACTGCGAAGTCAGACTTATACTATGAATCCACAGGCAATCGGTGCTCAAATTCTCCATGAAACGTTGATCATGGAGGCGCTATCTCAAGTTCAGCGCTCCGTCACTTCGCGAATTTGTCTTTTTGCCGACTTCCAGCATCTGACTGCCATCATGCCAGTGGCCCAGGCGATGAATCATTCCCTCGGAGCACTGATATAATAAGTATTACGACAAACTGCTGTGGTACTGCTGTGAAAAGGTCCCATCGCACGAACCACCTTTTATTGGACTTTGCGATATACTGGACAGCATTCTGCTCGATCCACTCTCTACATCTTGGTATTCAAATGATCTACTTGCCTTCTCCTGTACAAAGATACAGTACAACGAACCCTCCAGTCCTGCGACATGAATCCAGCCACGGAAGCCGAAGCTGAAGACCAACCCAGACTCGAGACCTTCACAATTCTCGAGGTGCGGAAGGAAAAACGTCTCCTTAAGCAATACCATGTCCAAATGCAAGTATTCACCTATCGCGTGCTTCGTTTCTTAACCTTCTCCTTATCAAACAGGATTGCCGTGTGTTCTTTCGCTGGAGAAATCGTTCTCAAAGCCTCCACTTAATGTTACTTTTAGATTGCTGGAACGCTGGGTACTGGACTATTCCTAGGTTCGGGAGAGGCGCTCACAGGTGCTGGGCCCCTCGGAGCACTCATCGCATACGCCCTTGTTTCCACAGTTGCATTTGCGTCAGTGCCCTGACTTACATGCACCACTTTTGGTTGATGAGTAACATCTCTTACTAGATCCTTGTGTGCCGTCGGGGAGATGACCTCATTCGCACCTATACCGGGGACGTTCCCCCGCTATGGTATTGATCTTTGTCGTCCAGCCGCCTCTGCTGACCGTTTCTCCAGCGTCGAGATGGGTCGATCCCGCGCTCGGATTTGCAGTAAGTCCACGTTAGCTTCCGCTGCACAAGCTCTGAACATTCTCCCAGGTTGGATGGGTAAGTCTCAATCTGCTTCCATGCTACGTATCACTACATCTGTGCTGCCGTAGAACTATTTCTACGTGAGTGCTTTTCCTTTGCGCTCTTGCGTCATATTAATTAATACATATTTTTTAGACCAATGCGTGAGTCTTGCCATCTCGTGCGTCTCTTGTAGCACTCTCATTCGACATCCTGGTTCCGCAGGATAACTGTTCCAGTCGAGATATCTGGCGCTCAACTCTTGATCGGATACTGGGATCTGGATGTAAAGTTTTCCTTGTCTTTTGACATTGTTTGGCACGTTCATCTACGTCATAGTCCCATCGCCAATGGATCTACCTAGCGCTTATGTGCGCGTCAGCTTGTGCCATCAACGTTTTTGGCATGAGGTGGGTTCCGAACGCGTGATCCTGTGGTTTTATTGATTCTGATACGTCATGCAGATGGTTTGGAGATGGTACTACTCCTCCAATTCAGTTCATAAGATGAAAGCTTACCCGGGCTCTCCAGCCGAGCTCATGTTCAGTTTCTTGAAGTGTGAGTATTACCCCTCTGTTATGTCGAATGCCTTGCTCATTGGCTACAGTGACCATGATCACGGTCTTGATTATGATTGGCCTCGTCATTGATTTGGGGGGTGCACCTAATCATGAGGTGCTCGGTTTCAAGGTCTGTTCAAGTGCTCTCGTGCTCTCCTGGCAATATGACATTCATCCACCAACCTCAAAAGTATTGGAAGAATCCAGGTCCATTTTCCGGGCCCGGCCTGGTCGCCAACCAAAATTTGGACCAACTTTTGGGATTTTTGTCTGTGCTTGTGCAGGCTTTATTCTCATTTCAAGGCCTGGAAATCGCCGCAATGTCGGTTCATAGAATTTGCCATGATTTATTTCTTAATAATACATGTCATTTCATAGCGCTGCAGTGGTAACGGAGAGTCCTCGACGCAACGTTGCAATGGCCATCCGTTTATCATTTTTCCGGATCCTAATATTCTATGTGCGACACGTCTCCTTGACTCCTTGGCATTGACTAACAGGGGGAGGGAGGGTAGATTCTTGCTATCTTGATTGCCGGAATGATTGTGCCAAGCAATGATCCGGATCTACTGAAGCGTAAGTCCGCAGAATCATCCCGAGTCATGTAATTTTGACAGTCTTCCAGCATTCAGTGACGCCACTCAGGCGAACGTCACTGAGTCTCCGTTTGTCATCACAATGCAGCGTGCAGGCATTAAAAGTATGTCTTACGACATCCAAATTCCTCTGCAAGCTTCTTCAGTTGACCCTCACTGTTTTTCTTAGCCATGGCGAGCGTGGTTAATGCTGGTTTGATAACAAGCGCATTCTCTGCTGGAAATTCCTTCTTGTTTGCTGCATCTCGAATCCTCCAAGCCCTTGCATTCATGGGGCAGGCACCAGCCATCTTCAAAGGCAAAGAGGACAGTGACACCCCTGTCGCTGCCGTATTGTTTACAGTACGTGGTACTCTCATTGTCATGCTGCGGGCTCAAATCGGATCGGACCCAGTCTGCCTTTAGCCTGCTTTCGTTCTTGAGCGTCAGTAACGGTGCCTCTACTGTCTTCCGGTTCGTAGTGACTATGTAGTGTCCTTAGCCTTTATCTCTCGGACTAACCCTCGAATAGTTGGTTCGTTAGCTTATCCACGGTCGGAGACCTCCTAAGCTGGGCTACGATTAACCTAACGTACCTCTATTTCTGTGAGTTCAGTCGACTCGGACATCCCCGTCATGACAACGTTTTACACATTACTGACGGGGCTTTTAGATAAAGGACTGAAACACCAGAACATAGACAGGACGAAATTCGTCTACTGGAGCAGGTTTCAGGTTTGTACCTGCATCCTTCAAGTTTGAATTCACGAAACTGATCTTCATCCCAAATAGCCATGGCTATCCATCTGGGGGTTATTTATGTGTATATTCGTAACCCTGATCAATGGGTTCCAGGCGTTCTGGAACTTCAAATTCAACCGACAGAATTTTGTCACGAGCTGTAAGTGAAGTGAACACGAATTCGTGGTTGGTAGCGCATCCCTGACACCAGCCCCGTTCGCGTGACAGACATCAACATCCCTCTCTTCATCTGCCTTTACGCGTACTGGAAGATATCCAAGAAAACAGAGTTCGTAGTGCTCGAAAACAGAGATTATAAGACGGTGTGTGCTTCCTCGATCGATGAGGGCGGACGGGTTTAGCTAATGCGTTCCGGCAAGGGCATCCCGCCGATCGAGGCGACCGAAACAGAGCGGAGAAGGCCAAATGGCTTCTGGGAGAAGGTCTCCGATTTTCTATGATGGACGGTTCCTGCAGAACCATTTAATGTCTCTTTCTTGATGTAGCACCCATGCCGAGTGACGACTTACCAGGCAATCGCCTGCACGCACATACCCAGTTCCTGCCTCTTAACTTCATACCTTTCTTGTAATCCTCCTCTGTAGCCATCGACACGACGTACTGTTTGTACTACTAGATCGCGTTGATCGTATACAGCACCCACAAATAGCTCATAGTTTCACCTACAGGAATCATCAACTTAATCGTAATGATCCACCCCTTACAATAATTGACCACGGAGCTGCCATGTCCTCGGGCCCGCCAGCGCCGCAAAGCTTCCTGAACTTGGCCCTGCACCCACACCCCGTACATTTTTAGCTGTCTTTTCCTATCCACGCATAGCCTCCAGTCCACGCTGAGCCGCTTGATTGCAAATAGGGGATGCGGCGGACAGCCCGGGAGGGGTGTGAGGATGTTTAGGTGGATAGTCGTGCTTGGGCATGGATACACCTTGGTTTGATGATGAGTCTCTGGGGAGGACGTGCGCATATGCTCAGTTGAAGGGTCCAGTAGGTTTGTGGTTCAGAAAGTTGTGCTGGTGGTGTATGTGGTGCGGGCCTTGGGATTGATATTGAAGAAGCAGCGTCATCTCTCCGAATTGGTTTCCTCGGTTGTCTGCGAGCTTCTCTTCCAACGTCTCAGTGGCTTGTTGGCATTTAGCTGACGCGCCGTACGTGATGCGTGACCTGCCTTTGCAGCAGGACGACCTGACGGAGAGCGCACACAGGATTTCCAGAGGCCCGGGAGACCTCATTCCCTTCTACGTCTTGTGAAAAATCTTCCGATGCCGAGGTTGAGCTAATTGTCCGCAGCATTGGGGACTATGTTCAACCATGCGAGCAGGTTGTTGAGGTATGTCCTTTCGTTTCTGGTGCAGACACGGCAAGGAATGAATGCTGCATTGGAATAGCTGCTAGCATATATGCCTCTACCCGCGCGTGCTGGAGGGCGTCAATCTCTCAGCTTCTGTCTTTTCCATCAGTACGAGAAGCCTCGGTAGACATTTTCAATGAGCTAAGAGCTCATCCGGTAACTCGGTTCACTTCAGAACACCGTGACACACCCCACGAGGACTCACCTCGTGTTTTCATTTTTGCTACAGGTTGGCGTGATATTCCCACAGGAACCCAACCACTCCCAGCATTATGCCTACTAGCCATAACCCGTTGTGACTTCGTCACAACATGCGTTCTGGCTAGCGCGCTTCGCGCGGTGCGTGCTACGCATGCAAGGGGGCTACGCCCCCTGTTTGATAACAGATTAGAGTGATATAATAGAGAAGTAGAGAATGAGTTGTAAGCCAACTTGGCTTTGATTTGATAATATATTTTATAATCCATATGCAAGCTGGGTCCACAGAAGACTTCCAATTCAGAGAGGTAGAGGATGAGTTTGTGAGCTGACCTGGCTTTTGCCGAGGAACCCCCCTTTTTGATATTTTAGATAATATATTTTATAATCTATAGGCAAGCTGGGTCCACAGGAGACTTCCAATTCAGAGAAGTAGAGGATGAGTTTGTGAGCTGACTACTGGCTT
>MU123807.1:89397-105641 GCA_014904935.1 Melanogaster broomeanus | reverse complement strand
GTAGCCGCTGGGAAACCATTATCCAATAGTATCAAAAATTACATCTGTTTACCATATCTGTACGGTTTTATCTGCTCCACCCCATTTTCCTGATGTACACTTACACTTAGGAGCGTATATTTTTCCTAGTGCGCTGAATCAACAACTTGAATGTCAGATCAAGGAAAGTGGTGCCCTCCCATAATGCATAGTAGGAAGCAACCTCAAGTTTGTTATAACACAATGGTACTTTGGGGATGAGATATGATCATACAGCCGCGATGGCAGCAACCTAACTAAATTGGCGGATCGTGGCAGTGATCCTGCGACTTCATTCGTTGTCATTGGCAGGTGAAGGTAGGAAGTAGAGGGGGATGAGTTGTCTGGTAAATTCATTCAGTGGAACTACTGAAGCTTAGTATGCAAGAGACATACTCGTAGACGGCTCTGTCTTCATTGCTGAAAACTACAAATATTACACGTTTGAGCTGGTGGATGTGATTTGCCATATGACTCGTGGTTGATGAAGGATACGCTACCTTTTCACTCTCTTCGGCATTATCTAGAATTTGTCGGGCTGCTTTGAGTGCGATGTTTGTCGCATCTTCGATGGGATAACCATATATCCCAGTTGAGATTGAAGGGAAGGCCTGTGACAATTTAGGTATTAAGATCCCGAGAACGCGCGCGAAGTCTCATGCTCACGATGGTCTCGCAATTATTATCTATTGCCAGCTGCAAACTGGTTTTGTAGCAAGACTCGAGTTGTCTTGCACAGTCTCCGGTTCGGGACGATGAATAGATTGGCCCGACCGTATGAATAACATGCTTCCTATCCACGGATGATTCATGCAATATGCGACAAGGAACTTTCGACTTACGATGGCAGATCATATCCGGGTGTAATCTTGGCATCCCCGGTATCGCAGCCATTCAATGTTCGGCCTTTGTGTCCGTCAGACTCGGAGGACAGTCCAGCGGAATCGATCATGTCACTTACATGCTGCCACGAGTCTGCGACCGGCAGCGCGATGTATGGCGCCGTCGACTGGAAGTTCGACAGATGTCAGACTGCATAGGATGAACACCACCGTAGTCTCGCACTTCCGCCTCCGCCTTCATCAGTTATGAAAGGCTTGCTATGTGAGTTGCTGGAGTATCAAAGAGCTCTTGCGAACCTAGTAGACTAGAGTTTGCGGCGTTGACAATCGCATCAACCTGAAGTTCTGTAATGTCTCCTTGGCTTCCGGGAAAAGTTGCCAGTAACCGTAGCGTTTGGGTCATCGGGTATAACTCTCCAGGTCGGATCACTCACTAGAGAGATACTTGGTCCAATGCGGCGATCCTGGGTGGGTAGTACACGGACTGATTCAGAGGCTGCGCGGCACGCAGGACCGAGCTTCGAAAGAGTTCGCTTATTGTGCGAATTTCTTGGGGCAAGACTGGCATTGCTCGGTGTTACTCAACTCTCGAGCTCGAGAGATCAAATGGTTCAGTTGGTTCAATGTGGTATGATGATATTTACGAGGGTTCAAGTTGCAAGTGCCAGGTGCGAGAGTTGAAGGAACCGACAAAGAGCGTTAATTCAGTACTCACTAGTACTCACTACTCATCGATGTACTCATCAGTCGCCAATCTGCCAGCCCACAAAATCTTACAAATGGCGATTGCGAGGTAGGTGAAATGAATTATAGAATACATGTAAGAAGCTATAATACAAGTAACGCCTCCTATGTAGCATCCAACAATAATTAATGAGTCAATGACAATGCAAGTGCTCGTAAGTCCAATGCAGCAGAACGAATTTAAACAACTGTGCAAATGAATATAAATGAATGTGACAAGTCACAAGTAGGTGGTCAATGTGGCTGGGTGATGCGATAGTACACAGTATTAATATGTCGGGTGAGGGCTTGGTCTCCAATAGGTCAAGTCATGTACTTACGATCTATGCTACGACGTGCTGACAAGTGCGATAGGAGGCATATTTTGGTGCCAGGTTGTCTCTGGGGCGGGAGATCCAGCGAGCGAGCGTTCAGCCATTGTGCGTTCGGCAATCGTGGCAGTTGGCTTGCAGGGTATTCGTCTGGTGTATGGCAGTCATCGGGTCCGATTCCGAGCTTCGAGCAACCGTCGCGATGGGTTGATTGTGGGGGTAATACGACCTGCGCTTTGAAGACATGAAATCATATACAGTAAATCTGTAAGATAGGTAGTGAGAACTAAGCTGTCACTAGCGAGATCGCAGGTGCTCACTGTTCCTCTAGTTGTCTAAGCTCTGGCTTCAACTTGTCTAGATTACGGTTGACCTTGCGTTTCGAATGAGTGAGAGGCTTTTCCACCATCAAGAACTCGTCGAGTTCATGAGCGACATCAAAATTAGCCTTGTTCAGCTGTTGGTTCTAAGGTCAGGAAAGTATAGTTCGTTCCGAAAGAAAATACTGACATCAGGTACAAACGGCGGCTGGATCGCCTTAGAGCCCAAATTGTCCCATTCGACACCCGACACCCATGGATGGTTTTTGATGTCCTCGAAGCCCTGGCCGCCAGGTTTACAACCGAGGCGTTGGCTGACGGTGCGTTCGAGAAGCTACAGCAGACATTCATGAACGTCAATTTCGAAAAAAAAAAAAAAAAAAAAAAAAAAAAAAGTCAAAAGACCTACCCCCTGTATAAAGTTAATACCATGCGCACTGCATTTCTTGTTTGCATCATCGGGGAACTTTAACGGGTCGTTAAGAATAGATTTTGTCATCTTCTCAGAAGTACGTCCATTAAAAGGTCGATGGTTGAGCAGAAGCTCGTATATGGTGATTCCTAGGCTCCACCAATCTACACACCACGTGTAGCCCTTTCTTCCCACTACTTCGGGAGCCATGTAAGCCATGCTACCAGCGACACTGGTGTGTAGGCGGCGCTCCGAGTAATGAATCGCTACGTTAAAGTCCGTTATGTGAGCATGTCCTTGCGCATCTAGGAGAATGTTGTCCGGCTTGATATCGCTAAAGCATAAAATGGGTTACGATAGATGATCATGTGTATACAATAGTCACATACCGATGTATAATCCTCCGCCTATGAAGGTATACCAAAGCGGAGATAAGCTCTACGACCCAGAAGCGTACAATGTCTTCTGAGAGTTCTCCCTTACGGTCGAGATGGACTTGAAAGGTAGTTTGAGCACTCCCGGCACAAAAGACCTGAATGATTACATAACTTACAACGAAGGTCACCGCCCAGCATAAGATCCAGGACGAAAAAGCAATTTTCATCGTCTTGAAAGGCGTAACGTAGATTTACAGCAAAAGGATGGTCAATCTGAATGGGAATGAATACTCGAACCAAGCCACTCTCAGGATGGACATACCTCTTCCAGAAGGCGACGTTCTTGAATTATATTAGCGACAGCCTTCTGTTTGATGCATTTCGATTTGTCGATATACTTGAGGGCATATAATTTCTTGGTCTTTTTGTGTTCAACAACCCTAACCTGATATTATGGATTGACACGGCCTTGCACAGGTGTGAAGATATGACTGGCTTACCTTTCCAAACGCGCCCTTGCCCACAGCTCGATGCAGTTCGAAATGAAAGAGACTAACTTCAGAATCAAAATCGACAGGCTCAGAGAAACAGCCTCCCATGGTTCATCCCAGAGAGAAAGGAAAGTTCAAGGAAAGTGAGGTACACGAACCACTTTATTGGTGCGTAGAGAACAAGGAGGTATGCTTTTGGTAGCACCAGCTAGAGACTACTTTGTATCCTAAAAAGGATAATCACGGGGAAATAAAATCAATTAAGGATATTACGTAATATTTCCGAACACGTGGAGACAACGTTCCAGGTACAGTTGAAAGTGTGCTTTGTGGGTCCTTCAAGTTGCCCTGCAACCAACCTGCAGCAGTGCAACCCGAACAACCAGCAGAACAATAAATCTACCTACCCCATTCCAGGTTCCTTTTGTCCTGTATTTTCGAGCGTCGGGCGTCAGGCGTCGTTGTGGAAAGTATCCAGCCTCGCTTACTTACGGTTGTTTCCGAAGTAGGCAATTATAATAGAGAATGGACTTCGAGGAGCAGATTGCAGAAGGGCAAATAGCGCCGACTCAAAACTTCTTAGCCACCGTCAAGGTGTTTCCTTTAATACCCTACCTGAAAAAAGACGTCATTGTAAGTTGTTCTCACTTTCCTCTTTGCATCCTTAATCTGATCCACAGTTTCCTCTTCTCACATAGAGTACCATAGGTTCGTGCATTCGATGGCCCTAGGGAATGATCTTCATCTGTATTGATTTCCTCCCCAGACACCCCCTTGAGTTGGGAGTGAGTTTCTCCACTCGTTGACTCCCGCGATGATGACCGTTTGACCACCTCTGAAGGCACCTCATTGCTGCTGATGTCAGCTATGCAGTCGTACGACCTCTCGTATTGAAGTACGCCAGGCTGCGGAACATGGCAGTAATTTATGCTTGCATGGTGGTTCGCTCCTATTTTCTGTCTCAGGCCGGGACGGATCTGGTTCATTCTAGTGTCATGTCCTCTCGAGCTACGCTTTGTGAGCTCGTGGCGATGAAGCTCTTGAGTCATTTCGCGTCCAGCAAAGTCCAGTTAGTTGCTGTTCTGACTACTCCATGGAATCTGTTGTCCGGGGCACCTCTTGATGTGGTGGAAGAAGTCAAAGAGGCGATAGGGCAGGAAGACTGCCTAGACAGTTGTCAGAGTGCAATCGAGGTTAGTATATTACCCTTTCTTCTCACCTACACGCAACATCCGTCGAAATAGATGGCAATAGGCACGAAAGCGAAAAGTTTCCTTGCTTCAACCATCGTTCAAAGTGTTGTCGACGACATGTTTACGGGTCGGATCGCCTTCACCATCGCTGCAAATAGGTCCATGGTAGCCGACAACTACAAGCAGAGGGCTATCGCAATGTATGACTGTCGAAGAGCTCCGCTTCTTGATCACTATCGGTTGAATCTTTCTGGTCTTGAAACGGTCATTTCGCTTACCTTCAATCAGGTTAAGAGTTCCCCGTTACTCTACAATTTTGCACTTCATGAATATAACGGTGCTTCTGATGACATTCGTGATTTGCTTATGGAGTATGTCATTCTGTTCTGTCGCAGAACTCAAGCTGATGAAGTGCAGCGCAAGACACGATCCGCATATCCACGTGGGAGTCCGTTTTCCTCGTGTTCGCCACCGCCTTCAGCCTCCAGCAGTACACCGCGTCAAAAGAATACAGCTGGCTCAGTAAGTTCCACCTGCAGACTAATATTAGAGCGTCACTTACCTTGTGATGTTATGCAGTCTACATATCTAACGTGAATCACCTTCAACGCAAGTATAGCATGAGCCACGTCTGACCTTATGACAGGTGTGGAATGCTTTTGATACGTCGTTTGTCCTTATCTTCTTGGCGTACGTCGGCCTTCGTACCAAGGGGCTTATATATGACGAAGGTTTTGTGCTTCATGTCTGCTCTGTAATTCGTGTTTGACAAGAGTGAACAGATGATACCTCAAAGCTCGCGTTTGATCTGCTGGCTTGTGGCGCATGTATCCTTGTCCCACGGTGCGCCGACGCGACTGCATTATTTCAGACGTCCTGAAAGCATGCTAACTATGACATGATAGCTTAGCCTTTTATGCCATCACAAATAATGTTGTCGTCCTGTGAGTCCGGGTAGTGGGGAGTGTTCTCCTTGCTTATTTTTTTTGCAGCGCTTTGCGGGCCATGATTTCAGAGTTCGTGTTCTTTATGAGTATCGCTGCGACGTGTTTTTCCGGTCTACTCCTGACCTTATACATGCTCGGTGATCTTCTGCACTTTATTCATAATTGATACGCGCTAAAACGAGCCAGCATCCGATACGTGGACCATCGGTGGCATTACCTGGTTCATGGTGCAGATTTGGTTCGGAAATAACTATCTTAGTTTTGGACAGGCCACAACCTTTCACCCGGTCCTCGGTCCCATTTTGATGACCTGTTTTGCGGCGTTATCGAATACTCTTCTCTTGACGAGTATGTCATTTAAGTTATCTATACTGTCATCAACTGAGCAATTCTGAAGTCCTCATCTCTATTCTCTCGAATACGGCGGCGCGGATCGATGCAGTAGGTATTCACATACTCTCGTGCTTACAGTTTTTGATCGGATTTGTGCCAGAATGCCAATCAGGAGGTACGGAGTACGCCCCTCAGGTGATCATGGCTGACAGTTGCGAAGTATCTATTCCAACACACCATAGCTACAATTGAAGGGTGAGCGAAGCACGTTACAATATCTTAGACAGGCACTAACCAAGCCTCCAGCGTGAAATCAGACGCCTTGTTTAGCTATCAGCCACCATTCAACATCCTCGCGTTTTTGATCTTGAAACCAGCGAGCTACCTTCTATCACCACGCTCACTGCATTCTGCAAATGTCTTATTGATCAAACTCACTGTACGTGACTGCCGCCTAATGATGTTCTTTGCTAACGTTATTGAAATAAGTCATTTCCGGTCCTAATCGCCATTTCCCTATATGAGCGACATCTAGCTTCTGGTCGGAAGACGAGAGAATCGGGGAAAGATACCGCACATTCATTCTATCAAAGTCTTCCCCGCCAGATCAAGAAAATACCACTTATCGAGTACCTGGTGGGGTCGAAGGCCACCGATTTGTATGACGTGATCTTCGAGGTCGAGGATTCTCGGGATTTCAACTTATTCAACGAATCTGATCATGACCATTTTGATAACCTGCTTTCCCCCACGGTGCCGGCAAGCCCTACGTCACAATCGCCATCTCGTAGGTTTACTACTTCGTCGGACGACCAATATACTTCACGTTCTCCCCGTCGACGAAAAATCAGCGTCTTGACGCCTTTAGAGGAGACTGCCAGCTGTGCCAAAGTCCTGTCCCTAGACACGACCACCCCTCTATCAAGACTCCTGGCCCGGCCGAAGTCCGTGGGTCCCGCTGTTGACAACGAACCTGACGGCAACCTGCAACAAATTCAAGCCTTGCTGGAAGAATGCCGCGAGCTCCCTGTTCGTCGCCTAAAGGACGAGATGAACCAGTTACAGGTGTGTACATGCGACTCGGCCTCGTTCCTTCGACTTTGGACTAAACGTCGTTGCTTAAGGAACGACAAGCTCGCATCGAGAATTTATTGATGACGTTGACACAACGCATGCTGGAATGGAATCGAGCCTTCACCCCACGTCGCGATACCTGAGTGATGTTTAGGGTCCCGCGCCAGACAGTAAATCTGTTGTATTCACGTTGCTCAATTGTCGTACTCGGTTGCATTTATTTATTTAATATCAATTAATATTTGAGTGTAAATTTAGCTCGACTGCCTGTCTCCGTCAATTGGCACTTGCTCGTGGACTGCAAAAGTACTCTCAAGACCTGTTGCAATTTGCACGGGGCTACGCTCATGATCTACGGGGGCGCTGTCGCAAGTCACATTTTCGTGTCACGACTGACCACATAACACAAACCCGGACTTGCATTTCAGCTTTTTGTTCTACGTCCAAATGGCTTCCACACCACCACCTGTTGGGACATTTGCCATACCACCAGTACCGCGCCTACCATCGGCAGCAACCTCAAGGAATCGCAGTTCAATAGGCTCTTCTTTCTCATTTGGACCTCAACCTATGATGTCGTTTGTAGCGGGTGATATGAGCACCTCAACTATACCACGTCTCTCCCTCGATCCAAACCGGTCTATGCTGCCCAGTTCTCCACGCTCTTCGCCCAGACGGCACCGCAGGGCGAAGGACAGTAGCAGTCGGCATCCTCTGGCAAATGATACCATGGATGTCTTTCAAGATTCAGAGGCAGCACAAGAGCCTGATGACGGCGAATGGGGAATCGTGGATCGCATGCGACTATGGAGACACGATGCTTTGATGCAACACCTCTACGAGACTGCCGCGTTCTGGGGAGACAAGATCCTTTCTTGGACGAGTACGTTGCGCTCCCTTTGAAAAACAGAAATTCGCCCTACTAACCTGATGTACTGCAGATGATCCAAACGACGCGTTTTGGCTGGCTCAGACCTACTTCATGACTCACCAATATTCTCGTGCTGAGAGGTTGCTGACGCGTCCCTTTCCCGTCAAGACGCCAAGCCCACAATCTGCCCCTGTAAATGGATTCGATCAGTCGATGACAAGCTCTTCAACCATTGGTGACTTCTCCTTGGATGTAAAAGGGAAAGGAAAGGAGATGACCGTACAACATGAGCCGACTTCTCGACTCCCCATGGGTCCAGCGGGACTGATAAAGCTTCCAAAGGCGCTTCAGGAGAGCGTCTCTAGGCTTGTTGATATGAGTGTTGCTTGCCGTTATCTCGCAGCGCAATGCCAAGTAAGACAGGGGAATTGGTTAGATGCTCTGGAGATACTTGGGGAGGCAAATCCATTCCGCCACTCAGGTTTGTCGGGCAGATACTCGTACGGGTGCCACAATACTCACTTCAAACAGGTAGAAGTGGAGCATCGGTCCCCAACGTAGACGGTGGCATAAAGGTGAGTCACTGAACCTGTTCGCGCGCTGAGGCTCTTCTCATCGTCTTAGGTCGAAGCATCCATGTGTCATTTGAGAGGCATCCTCATGCTCAAACTCAATCGCGGAGATCAGGCCAAACTCTGTTTTATGGAGGCTTTGACCTTAGACGTGAAGTGCTATGACGCATTCAATCAGCTCATAAGCGGAGAGATGATGACTCCAGATGAAGGTTGGTGTTAGGTGGTGCTCATCTTTTTACACGATTTGATCTTTCTTATCAGAGTGGGAGTTCGTCCAAGGTCTTGCATACAGAGAGCAGACCACAGAGGACGCAGACTTCATTCAGTTGATGTATACCTCTCGACTACGGAAATATAGGCACGCTGAAGAGCATGCTCTCACGCGACAGCGACTTGTAGAAGACTTCAACCTTCCTGATAATCCGGATGTCCTATACAGCTTCGCGGACGCATTGTTTACTCAGCTTCGTTGGGCAGATTGCTTCGTGATCACAAGCAGGTGAGATTCCGGCGCTCTAGTGCCTCTGTGCTGTTTCTTGAGCACCCGCCCTGCAGGATTCTGGATCTCGTCGCATTTCATGACGCTACAATGCCGCTGCACGTTGCATGCATGTATCATCTGTCCCACCTTCATTCCAAGCTTTTTGTTTTAGCGCACGAACTCGTCGACAGGGAACCAGAAAACCCGATAAGCTGGTATGCTGTTGGTGTATACTATCTCAGCTCAAACAAATGGTCCCAAGCGAGACAGTATTTCAGGTTGGTACCTCCGTTGTGGTGTCCGAGTTCTTTTGCTCAGTTGTCTTAGCAAAACGTCTTTGATGGACCCCCGTTTTGGGCCAGCTTGGATCGCTTTCGCGCATACATTTGCCATGGAAGGAGAGCACGACCACGCAGTCACAGCATACTCGACGTGTGCGCGGATGTTTGTTGGGTCTGTTTATCTTCTTGTAGTCAATATATGTTGTTGATTTGTGGTAGGTCCCATCTGCCGCTCCTTTTCGTTGGGATGGAGCAGATAGTACTGTCAAACCATCCACTTGCTGACGAGGCTCTCAATGCTGCGAACGCTGCATGCGACACCGATCCCTCTTCTGATCAACGAATTGGGTGTCATGGCTTTCACCCGTGGAGAGTAAGCTATCTTGCCTTGAAAGGGAGTCTGTATTAAACGTGATGGACTTGGTTAGCTTCCATCGAGCAGCAGATCTTTTTCAACGATCTCTTCACCTCGCCCAGGTCACGCAGTCATCACAGAAGTCCTGGACTACGACGTACCTAAACCTGGGAACATGCTATCGAAAACTCAAGTGAGTCCCACAGCAGCGAGTTTTCATGATTTCGCCCTAAACTGTTGATTGCTGTAGAAATTACGAATTGGCGACAATCAATTATAAGCGAGTGCTTGAGATAGAACCACAACACCCTCAGGGACTCGGTTTCCTCGGGATGGTCTACCACCATCTTGAGGACATTGACCAAGCCATTGTGAAATACCATGAAGTATGTCCACTGTCTGTAATGTGTTAAACATTCGCTGACGGTCAATAGGCGCTAAGTGTTGATCCCATCAACGGGCATCTGATCGAGTTGCTCAATCTTGCATTGGAATCAAATGCTGCCTGTGGGTCGTGGAAAAAGGTATATCCTGGGGGCGAGGAGGCGTTTAAGGGGATGATGGCATCTCTCAAGGTCAAGTTTAACGCGAGGGCTGGGAAACCAGGGGAGCCTAGAACTGGCGAGCGGTCTCGTTCGGAAGATTCGATGAACGTCGGGTGATTCGGGTCGTGTGGGTGTCCTAAACCATACCTGGCGCATCTATGTCGGCGAAAGATGAAACACGATGTCTTAATGTGATAGAGAGTAAGGATGGATGCAGGCGAGTGGAGCGAGGACCCACGGTAGTGGCTCGTACAGGTCATTATGATTTGGGGGTGCGCCCCAATACCTTGTTTTGCAACGAAACGACTTCCCCACACGTGCAGCCGAAATGCCGAGCGCTTCGCTCTCCACAAATCTCCCACATCCATAGATATACGCGCACCGATCAGACCAACATACAGGATGTGTCTCGTTTAGGGAACGGCAGTGTGTTAATACAACCCTTTTTTCGTTTTGCCACAATTGTTGTCGTTGCTGGCTAGACCGGTCAGCCGTCACTCTCCTTCGATGCTCTCCATCTTATACCCTCAACTATGTCTTCGCTGGCTGAGTTGACCGACAGTCTAAAGCTGTTGACACACGATTCCCCGGACTGGGATTATTTAGTGCGTGCCATCTTCCATGCCAGGTATCCTCTGACCTCTCTCTACTAGGACACCGTTCTTAATACGCTACTCGCTTCTCCCTCACTACCAGAGAAGACCCTCGATATATGCCGCCACACATGTAGCCAACTGATGTCGCATGACGGGCGGCTCACCGCCGTAGTCCATCCTCGCAGCGTCCATCGCCTGTTCAACGTCCTCGTGAATATTGGCAACCTCATGCATAGAATTGACAGCACTATGCCAACCACGACGGAATGTTACATGCACGCGATCGAAGTCGTCATACAGACGCCAGAACCTCACCCCCCAAATGCAACCAAGTTAGCTTTTCGGGATTTCATTGTCGCATCTTGGGCAATTGCAATGACTTTGTCCTTTGTCCGCGAGTCGTGTGTCCCTCCACACATAGCGCACGCCCTCAAGTCAGGCGGCCCAGTGAACATCCTCACTCGCATCGGCAACCAGAGCTTCGATATTCTACGAGCGGTCCATGATGCTGGCGACGACTTCATACGAGCTCTGAAAGACCCATTAGCGGGTACTCTACCAAATGTTATCTTGTTCCCTGACCAGATCCACCATCTTTCCGCTCTCTTGTTCTCTTCCCAGAGGGGATTCCTCCCCGCATTCCGAACTGCCCACACGCCTGCTAACCTCTCCACCGAGCAATACTGTCAAGAGAGCAAGATGGCAACGGCTTCTGTACTTCTATGCCTGGCTCGTCGTTTTCAAACTTCTCATACTACCGGGCTCTTTGGTACTTTCGAGAAGACTTATTGCGCAGTTGATGCCCTCGTTCTCCTCCTGCATTACCTCGCCGCATCGCTGTTCCCCAACGCCTCCACTTTCAATGACATCGGCGTTATCTTGTGCGGCCTTGATGCAGGGGAACTGGCCACCACCACACAATCTCAACAAATCAGCGGTCGCGAAGTGGCACGATCCTACTACGAAAAAGGGTTGCAACTCGACCCGTCTCACCCTCATTTACTTTCAAACCTTGGGTCACTCTTGAAGGACGCTGGTCATACTAGCCACGCGATCGGGTATGTTTTCTGTAGGTTTGTTGATACCCAGCTCAATGTGAGGCAATGAAGGGTTTTCAATCATGCTTTGATGTTTCATCCCGAGCTAGACATTGCTCTGATCAACATGGGCAATGCCTTGAAGGACACGGTAAGTTTTCACACCACAGCCCCGGTATCATTGAAAGTACTTGACTAGAAGACAGGGTCATTGTGCCGAGGCCGTTCCATATTATCTGCGCGCCATATCAGTGAATCCTGACTTTCCTGACGCTTACTGCGGACTGAGCCAATCAATGAATGCTATTTGTCAGTGGAATGAACGAGGTGACATGAATGAGCACACGGCACCTGGAGAATAACTGATGACTCGTTAGCTATCTGGATGCAAAAGGCGATAGAGGTTTGTGAGAAACAGCTCTCTGATGCATACTGCCAGAGCATCGGCTTACTTTGCACACGGTCGCTTGAGGATTGGATGGTGCTGGTGCGGTCCGCTTGCTCAGGACAACTTTCATCCTTCGAGGAGGAAGAATGGATTGCACGCTTTCGACTTTTCCTAGGAGAAGAATCCCATCGGTCACCATGTCGTCTTGACGAGGCAGGCTTTTTGATACGTTTGATGGAATGGTATCAAACAAGAATGCAGCGTTCGTGGTACATCAAGGCTTACGGTCGGGTTTACCGCTCCGGGCTTGTACACCCCACACAGCTCCCCGATGCATGTACAACAGTACCCGACTCTACCCCCCTCCCGTCCATTAAATGTCCCAGGCTGCCATTCATTCTACCTTTTCACACGGTAAGCTCACTCTTTGGCAGAGAAGAGACCTTGCACGACATTGCCTTTGCAGTTCACCTTCCCGTTGACGACTCGGGCTATTCGCCTGATCGCCCATAGAAACGCACTCAATGCCTCTTTCGCTGCTTTAACTCTCGTAGGGAGGGACCTGGTTGTGCGTTCCCCACCGCCCCCACCGCCCCACGGCAGGATTAATGTTGGCTACGTGTCGGCCGACTTTAGGTGCATTTTGCCTCACTCGAGTCTCTCCTTGACTAAGTCTCCATCGCCGATAGTGACCACCCGTTGACGCATCTCATGAAATCCGGTTTTACAATGCACGACAAGAAGCGCTTCAATGTCTTTCTCTATGCTACAAGCCCAACAGACGGATCGTCCCATCGACAATATTACGAACGTCAAACCGATTTTCGTTTCATCGATACCTCAGCATGGTCAATCAACAACACAATAGATAGAATCGTGGAAGATCAGATACACATTCGTGAGCGACTTCATTTCTCTCAATGTTTCAAGTTTTGCGTAACCTTTTGGCAGTCGTGAACCTAGGCGGATATACCAAGGGCGCCAGGAATGAGATCTTCGCTGCGCGCCCATGCCCAGTCCAGATCTCTTTGATGGGATTCGCAGGCACATTGGCAGCGGGTCCGTCAGCGTTCCCCTAATGCAATGCTGAAACTACTGACACCAGTTTAGGTTGGTGCGATTACCTGGTGTGTGATCCGATTGTTTGTCCTCCAGATCTCTTCGTCCGAGTCCGCGATGGTCGCACACCGAGATCTTCGGGCCCAAGCCCGTCTAACGAAATATGTCCGGACATTGGCGTGCCGGTCAACGAAGGAAGTGACCCAGCATCTCCCGTAACAGACTGGATCTAGTACGCATTCAAGGCAAATGAATGCATTCCCATCTCACAACTTCATGATTCCAGCACCGAATGTCCAATATATATGCCTGTAGGTTAAAATGTTAAATATCATCTTCTAGCACTTGACGTGATTCTGCAAGCACACCTACTTTGTGACCGATCACAAGCAGTCGTACAATTCTAGCGCGCAGGGGACAGCGTCACAACGCTGGCGGGATGAACTGCGGCATCGAGATGAATTGAGAGCATCGATATTCCCTGATTTACCGAAGTGAGTTGACGCGACGGATTTCCAATACGCATGCAAACCTGCTGGTAATCCAGGGATGTCTTTATATTTGCAAACTTCAACCAGGTATACTCCTTCGTATCTCGATAAAGATATTACCTGACAGGTTACTTCCAGTTGTACAAGGTAGTAAAATTTGGCTTTCCCTGACATGAACTAACGCAGAGCTGTTATATAGATAGACCCTGTAAGCGTTTATTTGAGCGTTTCGTATTGAGTCATTCAGCTCATGAAGTTGTCCTAGACGATCTTCTTGACTTGGCTGCGTGTTCTGTCTCGTGTTCAGCGCAGCATACTGTGGCTACTTCGCTTCCCTGCAGCAGGAGAGTCCAATCTTCTGCAGACTGCGCTAGAATGGGCTGGCCCTGAAGTAGCATCTCGAATCCGATTCACTGACGTTGCCCCAAAGGAGCACCACATTGCTCGCTGCTGCGTAGCTGACCTGGTATTAGATACCGCTGAGGTACGCTGCCCTTTTTTTATCGTGTTCATAAGTGTGAATCTGACTGAGGAATCATCTGCTGTCTTCGAGAGCAGTGCAGCGCCCACACCATCGCAGCCGAGTGAGTATTGTACGACTCGACCTACTTCACGTTGTGGCATGACTGAAGTAACCTCACCATCAGTGTACTCTGGTCAGGCACTCCGATCGTAGCTTGTCTATTCCCGAGTCATAGACACAAAATGTCGTCCCGCGTCGCAGCCAGCCTCGCGTATGCGACTGGACTTGGGGAGCACATGGTAGTGCACAGCCAAGAAGAATATGAAGATCGTGCGGTAGCGCTTGCTTCCATGTACAGGCAGTCCACAGCCCAACTTGCCACGGTGACGGGGACCTCCTTCGAGGGGCAGAGCGAAAGTGGCGCAGATGCCATTCCACAGAGTTGGTCAGAAAACTCGGAGCTCCTAGACCTGCGCAGACGCCTTTTTCTGGGTCGGGACACCATGCCACTATTTGACACACAGCGATGGGTCAGGAACCTGGAGAAGGGCCTCAACGCGGCATGGAACCGGTGGGTAGATGGGTTGCAGTTTCAAGAGGGATACGGTGGTGCAGGATCTATCGCCGTCAAGGATGACGACGACACACTTCTAACATTCGCTTAGCTTCACCCCAACTTTGAGGTCCTCAGACCTTGCTGTGCTTGTAGATACCATGTACATACTATACATTTACTGTTACTTGTGCTTTCTAATGTGGTCGTGGACATTGCTCTCACTGTTTTCGCTATAGCCAGGTCTTGTAAGATAGGGCTCGTGCAGAGTCCTCCAATGTCAGGTGATGTGACCTTTTGTGACGGTAGACTTAGCATCAGATGCTGTCAGCATAACAATCCAAATCGGGAAGGCGGCTTCGAGCCTCTCAATGAAGGGCAAGTGGAGAGAATCAGTACGAAGGAAAGAAATATTTGCAGCGTGTATCATGACATATGATTGAAATACTATATATTAGCTTTATCCATGTCCTCCATGAGACTCTCAGGTAGAACACGATGCCCCCGATACTTCTTCGATGCCCAAGCAGCCTGTTTTCCTGACAATCCCTTCGAATAAGCATCCATAAATCGACGGGAACGTGTTGCAAACCTATATCACCGTAAATATGAGTAAAGAAAATTGCAGCATATAACTTGAACGCACTGGCACACACCTTCGCATAGTGATCAGCGGGACTCAGTCCAGGGCTGTGAGAACATTTCGTTCAAGATCAGCTTCTTTGGAAGATGCAGGGAATTGTCGATAGAGGCGTTTTGCAAAACCCCAGCATTGCTCAATGAAATTGAGCTCGCAATGGAACTTTGGGAGGAATAGAACTTGATATCCACGGGATTTGCAAAGTATCTCGAGGAGGGATTCAACCCCAATGAAGTCTGGTTGTGTGTAGAGAATCCGTCGACAGCAGCAATTGATCTGATCCTTCTTGCAGTCGAAATTCTTTCCATATTACTAAGGTGGCTCTTCGAGATTTACTCCGCTGACTGGAATTTGTGAAAAGTCTATTGGATTGGTTGCATGGGAGGCCACAGTGAGCATGTTTTCGTTGTCATTGCCACATCTGACCTTTTTTCTAGCGTTGTGGCCGAAGTTGGCAATGCTCTGGAGCGTCGATGCCTTTCGTTTTAGCATATCGAGAAATGAAGTTGCGCGTGTCCGTTTTGGGAATTAGTCAGGTAGTTTATAACCTAAACTAGGCTTCAATTAATATATTAATTTTTAGGTGGGCTCGACACCAAAATTTACACTACTTATTCTATGCAACCAGTTCAAAGGATCTGCGAAGAGGAGGACCTTAAGTAACATGAATGCAACATTATCCTCTTGCCAGAAACATTATTCTCATCCTGTACAACAAGTAGATAGCTTTTTTAAGTGAATATCACGAAATGTAACGCTTTGTCACGCGAGGTTGGAGGACTCTGCATAAGCCCTATCTTAACTTGGTTGGCAGGTTTGGGATCACGTGTCAATTATTCAGAATGGA